>JARKHS020031577.1:0-219890 GCA_030143305.2 Amblyomma americanum | reverse complement strand
TCCGTGTTGGAGAAACTCGCTGTTGGAGAAACTCCGTGTTGGAGAAACTCCGTGTTGGAGAAACTCCGTGTTGGAGAAACTCCATGTTGGAGAAACTTCGTGTTGGAGAAACTCCGTGTTGGAGAAACTCTTGTTGGAGAAACTCCGTGTTGGAGAAACTCCGTGCTGGAGAAACTCCGTGTTGTGGAAACTCCGTGTGTGGGAAACTCCGTGATGGAGAAACTCCGTGTTGGAGAAACTCCGTGTTGGAGAAACTCCGTGTTGGAGAAACTCCGTGTTGGAGAAACTCCGTGTTAGAGAAACTCCGTGTTGGAGAAACTCCGTGTTGGAGAAGCTCCGTGTTGGAGAAACTCGTAGTTGGAGAAACTCCGTGTTGGAGAAACTTGATGTTGGAGAAACTCCGTGTTGGAGAAACTTCCGTGTTGGAGAAACTCCGTGTTGGAGAAACTCCGTGTTGGAGAAACTCCGTGTTGAGAAACTCCGTGTTGGAGAAACTCTCGTGTTGGAGAAACTCCGTGTTGGAGAAATCCATGTTGGAGAAACTCCGTGCTGGAGAAACTCCGTGTTGGAGAAACTCCTGCTGGAGAAACTCCGTGTTGGAGAAACTCCGTGTTGGAGAAACTCCGTGTGGAGAAACTCCGTGTTGGAGAAACTCCGTGTTGGAGAAACTCCGTGTTGGAGAAACTCCGTGTCGGAGAAACTCCGTGTTGGAGAAACTCCGTGTCGGAGAAACTCCGTGTCGGAGAAACTCCGTGTCGGAGAAACTCCGTGTTGGAGAAACTCCGTGTTGGAGAAACTCCTTGTTGGAGAAACACCGTGTTGGAGAAACTCCGTGCTGGAGAAACTCCGTGTTGGAGAAACTCCGTGTTGGAGAAACTCCGTGTCGGAGAAACTCTGTGTCGGAGAAACTCCGTGTTGAAGAAACTCCGTGTTGGAGAAACTCGGTGTTGGAGAAACTCCGTGTTGGAGAAACTCCATGTTGGAGAAACTCCGTGTTGGAGAAAATCCGTGTTGGAGAAAGTCCGTGCATGGAGAAACTCCGTGTGGGGAAACTCCGCGCTGGAGAAACTCCGTGTTGGAGAAACTCCGTGTTGGAGAAACCTGTGTTGGAGAAACTCCGTGTTAGAGAAACTCCGTGTGGAGAAACTCCGTGTTGGAGAAACTCCGCGTTGGAGAAACTCCGTGTTGGAGAAACTGCGTGTTGGAGAAACTCCTGTTGGAAATCCATGGAGAAACTCCGTGTTGGAGAAACTCTGTGTTGGAGAAACTCCCTGTTGAAGAAACTCCGTGTTGTAGAAACTCCGTGTTGTAGAAACTCCGTGTTGGAGATAATCCATGTTGGAGAAACTCCATGTTGGAGAAACTCCGCTGCTTGGGGAAACTACGCGCTGGAGAATCTCCGCGCTGGAGAGACTTCGTGTTGGAGAAACTCCGTGTTGTAGAAACTCCGTGTTGGAGAAACTCCGTGTGTGAGAAACTCCGTGTTGGAGAAACTCCGTGTTGGAGAAGCTCCGTGTTGGAGAAACTTCGTATCGGAGAAAGTCCGTGTCGGAGAAACTCCGTGTCGGAGAAACTCCGTGTTGTAGAAACTTCGTGTTGGCGAAACTCCTTGTTGTAGAAACTCCGTGTTGGAGAAACTCTATTGTTGGAGAAACTCCGTGTTGGAGAAACTCCGTGTTGGAGAAACTCCTTGTTGGAGAAACTCCGTGTCGGAGAAACTCCCTGTTGAAGAAACTCCGTGTTGGAGAAACTCGGTGTTGTAGAAACTCCGTGTTGGAGATAACTCCATGTTGGAGAAACTCCGTGTTGGAGAAACTCCATGCTGCAGAAAATCCGCGCCGGGGAAATACGCGCTGGATAATCTCCGCGCTGGAGAGACTTCGTGTTGGAGAAACTCCGTGTTGGAGAAACGCCGTGTTGGAGAAACTCCGTGTTAGGGAAACTCTCATGTTGGAGAAACGTCCGTGTTGGAGAATCTCCGTGTTGGAGAAACTCCGTGTTGGAGAAACTCTATGTTGGAGAAACTCCGTGTTGGAGCAACTCCATGTTGTAGAAACTCCGTGTTGGAGAAACTCCGTGTTGGAGAAACTCCCTGTTGAAGAAACTCCGTGTTGTAGAAACTCCGTGTTGGAGAAACTCCGTGTTGGAGATAACTCCATGTTGGAGAAACTCCATGTTGGAGAAACTCCCTGCTGGAGAAAATCCGCGCTGGGGAAATTACGCGCTGGAGAAACTCCGCCCAGGAGAGACTTCGTGTTGGAGAAACTCCGTGTTGCAGAAACTCCGTGTTGGAGAAACTCCGTGTGTGGAGAAACTCCGTGTTGGAGAAACTCCGTGTTGGAGAAGCTCCGTGTTGGAGAAACTTCGTGTCAGAGAAAGTCCGTGTCGGAGAAACTCCGTGTCGGAGAAACTCCGTGTTGCAGAAACTCCGTGTTGGGGAAACTCGCGTTGGAGAAACTCCGTGTTGAGAAACATGTTGAGAGAACTCCGTGTTGGAGAAACTCCTGTTGTAGAAACTCCGTGTTGGAGAAACTCCGTGCTGGGAGAAACTCCGTGTTGGAGAAACTCTGTGTTGGAGAAACTTATTGTTAGAGCAACTCCGTGTTGGAGAAACTCCGTGCTGGAGAAACTTCGTGTTGGAGAAACTCTGTGTCGTAGAAACTCTCCTGTTGGAGAAACTCCGTGTCGGAGAAACTCCGTGTTGGAGGAACTCCGTCTTGGAGAAACTCCGTGTCGGAGAAACTCCATGTTGGAGAAACTCCGTGTTGGAGAAACTCCGTGTCGGGGAAACTCCGTGTTGGAGAAACTCCGTGTTGGAGAAAATCCGTGTTGGAGAAACTCCTTGTTGGAGGAACTCCGTGCTGTAGCAACTCCGTGTTGGAGAAACTACTGTGCTGGAGAAACTCCGTGTGGGAGAAACTCCGTGTTGGAGAAACTCTGTGTTGGAGAAACTCCGTGTTGGAGAAACTCTGTGTCGGAGAAACTTCTTGTTGGAGAAACTCCGTGCTGGAGAAACTCCGTGTTGGAGAAACTCCGTGTTGGAGAAACTCCGTGTTGGAGAAACTCCGTGTTGGAGAAACTCCGTGTAGGAGAAACTCCGTGTTGTAGAAACTCCGTGTTGGAGAAACTCCGTGTTGCAGAAACTCTGTGTCAGAGAAACTCCGTGTCGGAGAAACTCCGTGTTGGAGAAACTCCGTGTTAGAGAAACTCCATGTTGGAGAACCTCCATGTTGGAGAAACTCCGTGTTGGAGAAAATCCTTGTTGGAGAAACACCATGTCGGAGAAACTCCGTGCTGGAGAAACTCCGTGTTGTAGAGAAACTCCGTGTTGGGGAAAGTCCGTGATGGAGAAACTTCTTGTTGGAGAAACTCCGTGTTGGAGAAACTCCGTGTTGGAGAAACTCGGTGTTGGAGAAACTCCGTGTTGGAGAAACTCCGTGTTGGAGAAAGTCCGTGTTGGAGAAACTGTCCGTGTTGGAGAAAGTCCGTGTTGGAGAAACTCCGTGTCGGGGAAACTCCGTGCTGGAGAAACTCCGTGTTGGAGAAACTCCGTGTTGGAGAAACTCCTTGTTGGAGAAACTCCGTGCTATAGCAACTCCGTGTAGGAGAAACTCTGCGCTGGAGAAACTCCGCGCTGGAGAAACTCCGTGTTGGAGAAACTGCGTGTTGGAGAAACTCTGTGTTGGAGAAACTCCGTGTTGGAGAAACTCTGTGTTGGAGAAACTCCCTGTTGAAGAAACTCCGTGTTGTAGAAACTTCGTGTTGTAGAAACTCCGTGTTGGAGATAATCCATGTTGGAGAAACTCCATGCTGCAGAAAATCCGCGCTGGGGAAACTACGCGCTGGAGAATCTCCGCGCTGGAGAGACTTCGTGTTGGAGAAACTCCGTGTTGTAGAAACTCCGTGTTGGAGAAACTCCATGTTGTAGAAACTCCGTGTAAGAGAAACTCCGTGTTTTAGAAACTCCGTGTTGGAGAAACTCCGTGTTGTAGAAACTCTGTGTCCGAGAAACTCCGTGTCGGAGAAACTCCGTGTTGGAGAAACTCCATGTTGAAGAAACTCCGTGTCGGAGAAACTCCGTGTCGGAGAAACTCCGTGTTGGAGAAACTCCGTGTCGGGGAAACTCCGTGTTGGAGAAACTCCGTGTTGGAGAAACTCCGTGTTGGAGAAAATCCTTGTTGGAGAAACTCCGTGCTATAGCAACTCCGTGTTGGAGAAACTCTGTGCTGGAGAAACTCCGCGCTGGAGAAACTCTGTGTGGGAGAAACTCCGTGTTTTGGGAAACTCTGTGTTGGAGAAACTGCGTGTTGGAGAAACTCTGTGTCGGAGAAATTCCTTGTTGGAGAAACTCCGTGCTGGAGAAACTCCTTGTTGGAGAAACTCCTTGTTGGAGAAACTTCGTGTTGGAGAAACTCCGTGTTGGATAAATTTCGTGTAGGAAAAACTCCGTGTTTTAGAAACTCCGTGTTGGAGAAACTCCGTGTTGTAGAAACTCTGTGTCAGAGAAACTCCCTGTTGGGGAAACTCCCTGTTGGAGAAACTCCGTGTTGGAGAAACTCCGTGTTAGAGAAACTCCATGTTGGAGAAACTCCGTGCTGGAGAAACTCCGTGTTGTGGAAACTCCATGTGTGGGAAACTCCGTGATGGAGAAACTTCATGTTGTAGAAACTCCGTGTTGAAGAAACTCCGTGTTGGAGAAACTCCGTGTTGGAGAAACTCCGTGTTAGAGAAACTCCATGTTGGAGAAAGTCCGTGTTGGAGAATGTCCGTGTTGGAGAAAGTCAGAGTTGGAGAAACTCCGTGTTGGAGAAACTTGATGTTGTAGAAACTCCGTGTTGGAGAAACTCCATGTTGTAGAAACTTCGTGTTGGCGAAACTCCATGTTGTAGAAACTTCGTGTTGGAGAAACTCTGTGTTGGAGAAACTTATTGTTAGAGCAACTCCGTGTTGGAGAAACTTCGTGCTGGAGAAACTTCGTGTTGTAGAAACTCTGTGTCGTAGAAACTCCCCTGTTGGAGAAACTCCGTGTCGGAGAAACTCCGTGTTGGAGGAACTCCGTCTTGGAGAATCTCCGTGTCGGAGAAACTCCATGTTGGAGAAACTCCGTGTTGGAGAAACTCCGTGTCGGGGAAACTCCGTGTTGGAGAAACTCCGTGTTGGAGAAAATCCGTGTTGGAGAAAATCCTTTTTGGAGGAACTCCGTGCTATAGCAACTCCGTGTTGGAGAAACTCTGTGCTGGAGAAACTCCGTGTGGGAGAAACTCCGTGTTGGAGAAACTCTGTGTTGGAGAAACTCCGTGTTGGAGAAACTCTGTGTCGGAGAAATTTCTTGTTGGAGAAACTCCGTGCTGGAGAAACTCCTTGTTGGAGAAACTCCTTGTTGGAGAAACTCCGTGTTGGAGAAACTCCGTGTTGGATAAAACTCCGTGTAGGAGAAACTCCGTGTTTTAGAAACTCCGTGTTGGAGAAACTCCGTGTTGCAGAAACTATGTGTCAGAGAAACTCCGTGTCGGAGAAACTCCGTGTTGGAGAAACTCCGTGTTAGAGAAACTCCATGTTGGAGAACCTTCTTGTTGGAGAAACTCCTTGTTGGAGAAAATCCTTGTTGGAGAAACACCATGTTGGAGAAACTCCGTGCTGGAGAAACTCCGTGTTGTGGAAACTCCATGTTGGGGAAAGTCCGTGATGGAGAAACTTTTTGTTGTAGAAACTCCGTGTTGAAGAAACTTCGTGTTGGAGAAACTCGGTGTTGGAGAAACTCCGTGTTAGAGAAACTCCATGTTGGAGAAAGTCCGTGTTGGAGAATGTCCGTGTTGGAGAAAGTCCGTGTTGGAGAAACTCCGTGTCGGGGAAACTCCGTGCTGGAGAAACTCCGTGTTGGAGAAACTCCGTGTTGGAGAAAATCCTTGTTGGAGAAACTCCGTGCTATAGCAACTCCGTGTAGGAGAAACTCTGCGCTGGAGAAACTCCGCGCTGGAGAAACTCCGTGTTGGAGAAACTGCGTGTTGGAGAAACTCTGTGTTGGAGAAACTCCGTGTTGGAGAAACTCTGTGTTGGAGAAACTCCCTGTTGAAGAAACTCCGTGTTGTAGAAACTTCGTGTTGTAGAAACTCCGTGTTGGAGATAATCCATGTTGGAGAAACTCCATGCTGCAGAAAATCCGCGCTGGGGAAACTACGCGCTGGAGAATCTCCGCGCTGGAGAGACTTCGTGTTGGAGAAACTCCGTGTTGTAGAAACTCCGTGTTGGAGAAACTCCGTGTGTGAGAAACTCCGTGTTGGAGAAACTCCGTGTTGGAGAAGCTCCGTGTTGGAGAAACTCCGTATCGGAGAAAGTCCGTGTCGGAGAAACTCCGTGTCGGAGAAACTCCGTGTTGGAGAAACTTCGTGTTGGAGAAACTCCGTGTAGTAGAAACTCCGTGTTGGAGAAGCTTATTGTTAGAGAAACTCCGTGTAGGAGAAACTCCGTGCTGGAGAAACTCCGTGTTGGAGAAACTCTGTGTCGGAGAAACTCCCTGTTGAAGAAACTCCTTGTTGTAGAAACTCGGTGTTGTAGAAACTCCGTGTTGGAGATAATCCATGTTGGAGAAACTCCATGTTGGAGAAACTCCATGCTGCAGAAAATCCGCGCCGGGGAAACTACGCGCTGGATAATCTCCGCGCTGGAGAGACTTCGTGTTGGAGAAACTCCGTGTTGGAGAAACGCCGTGTTGGAGAAACTCCGTGTTAGAGAAACTCCATGTTGGAGAAAGTCCGTGTTGGAGAATGTCCGTGTTGGAGAAACTCCGTGTTGGAGAAACTTTATGTTGTAGAAAAACCGTGTTGGAGCAACTCCATGTTGTAGAAACTCCGTGTTGGAGAAACTCTGTGTTGGAGAAACTCCCTGTTGAAGAAACTCCGTGTTGTAGAAACTCCGTGTTGTAGAAACTCCGTGTTGGAGATAATCCATGTTGGAGAAACTCCATGTTGGAGAAACTCCATGCTGCAGAAAATCCGCGCTGGGGAAATTACGCGCTGGAGAATCTCCGCCCAGGAGAGACTTCGTGTTGGAGAAACTCCGGGTAGCAGAAACTCCGTGTTGGAGAAACTCCGTGTGTGGGAAACTCCGTGTTGGAGAAACTCCGTGTTGGAGAAGCTCCGTGTTGGAGAAACTTCGTATCAGAGAAAGTCCGTGTCGGAGAAACTCCGTGTCGGAGAAACTCCGTGTTGTAGAAACTTCGTGTTGGCGAAACTCCTTGTTGTAGAAACTCCGTGTTAGAGAAACACCATGTTGGAGAAACTCCTTGTTGGAAAAAATCCTTTATTTGAGAAACTCCTTGTTGGAGAAACTCCGTGTTGGAGAAACTCCATGTTGTAGAAACTCGTGTTGGAGAAACTCCGTGTTAGAGAAACTCCATGTTGTAGAAACTTCGTGTTGGAGAAACTCCTTGTTGAGAAACTCCGTGTTAGAGAAACTCCTGTTGGAGAATCTCCGTGTTGGAGAAACTCCGTGTTGGAGAAACTCCGTGTTGGAGAAACTCCGTGTGGAGAAACTCCGTGTTGGAGAAACTCCGTGTTGGAGAAACTCCTTGTTGGAGAAACTCCGTGCTGGAGAAACTCCGTGTTGTAGAAACTCTGTGTCTGTAGAAACTCCGCTGTTGGAGAAACTCCGTGTCGGAGAAACTCCGTGTTGGAGGAACTCCGTCTTGGAGAATCTCCGTGTCGGAGAAACTCCATGTTGGAGAAACTCCGTGTTGGAGAAACTCCGTGTCGGGGAAACTCCGTGTTGGAGAAACTCCGTGTTGGAGAAAATCCGTGTTGGAGAAAATCCTTTTTGGAGGAACTCCGTGCTATAGCAACTCCGTGTTGGAGAAACTCTGTGCTGGAGAAACTCCGTGTGGGAGAAACTCCGTGTTGGAGAAACTCTGTGTTGGAGAAACTCCGTGTTGGAGAAACTCTGTGTCGGAGAAATTTCTTGTTGGAGAAACTCCGTGCTGGAGAAACTCCTTGTTGGAGAAACTCCTTGTTGGAGAAACTCCGTGTTGGAGAAACTCCGTGTTGGATAAAACTCCGTGTAGGAGAAACTCCGTGTTTTAGAAACTCCGTGTTGGAGAAACTCCGTGTTGCAGAAACTATGTGTCAGAGAAACTCCGTGTCGGAGAAACTCCGTGTTGGAGAAACTCCGTGTTAGAGAAACTCCATGTTGGAGAACCTTCTTGTTGGAGAAACTCCTTGTTGGAGAAAATCCTTGTTGGAGAAACACCATGTTGGAGAAACTCCGTGCTGGAGAAACTCCGTGTTGTGGAAACTCCATGTTGGGGAAAGTCCGTGATGGAGAAACTTTTTGTTGTAGAAACTCCGTGTTGAAGAAACTTCGTGTTGGAGAAACTCGGTGTTGGAGAAACTCCGTGTTAGAGAAACTCCATGTTGGAGAAAGTCCGTGTTGGAGAATGTCCGTGTTGGAGAAAGTCCGTGTTGGAGAAACTCCGTGTCGGGGAAACTCCGTGCTGGAGAAACTCCGTGTTGGAGAAACTCCGTGTTGGAGAAAATCCTTGTTGGAGAAACTCCGTGCTATAGCAACTCCGTGTAGGAGAAACTCTGCGCTGGAGAAACTCCGCGCTGGAGAAACTCCGTGTTGGAGAAACTGCGTGTTGGAGAAACTCTGTGTTGGAGAAACTCCGTGTTGGAGAAACTCTGTGTTGGAGAAACTCCCTGTTGAAGAAACTCCGTGTTGTAGAAACTTCGTGTTGTAGAAACTCCGTGTTGGAGATAATCCATGTTGGAGAAACTCCATGCTGCAGAAAATCCGCGCTGGGGAAACTACGCGCTGGAGAATCTCCGCGCTGGAGAGACTTCGTGTTGGAGAAACTCCGTGTTGTAGAAACTCCGTGTTGGAGAAACTCCGTGTGTGAGAAACTCCGTGTTGGAGAAACTCCGTGTTGGAGAAGCTCCGTGTTGGAGAAACTTCGTATCGGAGAAAGTCCGTGTCGGAGAAACTCCGTGTCGGAGAAACTCCGTGTTGTAGAAACTTCGTGTTGGCGAAACTCCTTGTAGTAGAAACTCCGTGTTGGAGAAGCTTATTGTTAGAGAAACTCCGTGTGGAGAAACTCCGTGTTGGAGAAACTCTGTGTCGGAGAAACTCCCTGTTGAAGAAACTCCGTGTTGTAGAAACTCGGTGTTGTAGAAACTCCGTGTTGGAGATAATCCATGTTGGAGAAACTCCATGTTGGAGAAACTCCATGCTGCAGAAAATCCGCGCCGGGGAAATTACGCGCTGGATAATCTCCGCGCTGGAGAGACTTCGTGTTGGAGAAACTCCGTGTTGGAGAAACGCCGTGTTGGAGAAACTCCGTGTTAGAGAAACTCTATGTTGGAGAAAGTCCGTGTTGGAGAATGTCCGTGTTGGAGAAACTCCGTGTTGGAGAAACTTTATGTTGTAGAAAAACCGTGTTGGAGCAACTCCATGTTGTAGAAACTCCGTGTTGGAGAAACTCTGTGTTGGAGAAACTCCCTGTTGAAGAAACTCCGTGTTGTAGAAACTCCGTGTTGTAGAAACTCCGTGTTGGAGATAATCCATGTTGGAGAAACTCCATGTTGGAGAAACTCCATGCTGCAGAAAATCCGCGCTGGGGAAATTACGCGCTGGAGAATCTCCGCCCAGGAGAGACTTCGTGTTGGAGAAACTCCGGGTAGCAGAAACTCCGTGTTGGAGAAACTCCGTGTGTGGGAAACTCCGTGTTGGAGAAACTCCGTGTTGGAGAAGCTCCGTGTTGGAGAAACTTCGTATCAGAGAAAGTCCGTGTCGGAGAAACTCCGTGTCGGAGAAACTCCGTGTTGTAGAAACTTCGTGTTGGCGAAACTCCTTGTTGTAGAAACTCCGTGTTAGAGAAACACCATGTTGGAGAATCTCCTTGTTGGAAAAAATCCTTTATTTAGAAACTCCTTGTTGGAGAAACTCCGTGCTGGGGAAACTCCATGTTGTAGAAACTTCGTGTTGGAGAAACTCCGTGTTGTAGAAACTTCGTGTTGGCGAAACTCCATGTTGTAGAAACTTCGTGTTGGAGAAACTCTGTGTTGGAGAAACTTATTGTTAGAGAAACTCCGTGTTGGAGAAACTTCGTGCTGGAGAAACTTCGTGTTGTAGAAACTCTGTGTCGTAGAAACTCCGTGTTGGAGAAACTCCGTGTCGGAGAAACTCCTTGTTGGAGGAACTCCGTCTTGGAGAATCTCCGTGTCAAAGAAACTCCATGTTGGAGAAACTTTATGTTGTTGAAACTCCGTGTTGGAGAAACTCCATGTTGTAGAAACTCCGTGTAAGAGAAACTCCGTGTTTTAGAAACTCCGTGTTGGAGAAACTCCGTGTTGTAGAAACTCTGTGTCCGAGAAACTCCGTGTCGGAGAAACTCCGTGTTGGAGAAACTCCATGTTGAAGAAACTCCGTGTCGGAGAAACTCCGTGTCGGAGAAACTCCGTGTTGGAGAAACTCCGTGTCGGGGAAACTCCGTGTTGGAGAAACTCCGTGTTGGAGAAACTCCGTGTTGGAGAAAATCCTTGTTGGAGAAACTCCGTGCTATAGCAACTCCGTGTTGGAGAAACTCTGTGCTGGAGAAACTCCGCGCTGGAGAAACTCTGTGTGGGAGAAACTCCGTGTTTTGGGAAACTCTGTGTTGGAGAAACTGCGTGTTGGAGAAACTCTGTGTCGGAGAAATTCCTTGTTGGAGAAACTCCGTGCTGGAGAAACTCCTTGTTGGAGAAACTCCTTGTTGGAGAAACTTCGTGTTGGAGAAACTCCGTGTTGGATAAATTTCGTGTAGGAGAAACTCCGTGTTTTAGAAACTCCGTGTTGGAGAAACTCCGTGTTGTAGAAACTCTGTGTCAGAGAAACTCCCTGTTGGGGAAACTCCCTGTTGGAGAAACTCCGTGTTGGAGAAACTCCGTGTTAGAGAAACTCCATGTTGGAGAAACTCCGTGCTGGAGAAACTCCGTGTTGTGGAAACTCCATGTGTGGGAAACTCCGTGATGGAGAAACTTCATGTTGTAGAAACTCCGTGTTGAAGAAACTCCGTGTTGGAGAAACTCCGTGTTGGAGAAACTCCGTGTTAGAGAAACTCCATGTTGGAGAAAGTCCGTGTTGGAGAATGTCCGTGTTGGAGAAAGTCAGAGTTGGAGAAACTCCGTGTTGGAGAAACTTGATGTTGTAGAAACTCCGTGTTGGAGAAACTCCATGTTGTAGAAACTCCGTGTTGGAGAAACTCTGTGTTGGAGAAACTCCCTGTTGAAGAAACTCCGTGTTGTAGGAACTCCGTGTTGTAGAAACTCCGTGTTGGAGATAATCCATGTTGGAGAAACTCCATGTTGGAGAAACTCCATGCTTCAGAAAATCCGCGCTGGGGAAACTACGCGCTGGAGAATCTCCGCGCTGGAGAGACTTCGTGTTGGAGAAACTCCGTGTTGTAGAAACTCCGTGTTGGAGAAACTCCGTGTGTGAGAAACTCCGTGTTGGAGAAACTCCGTGTTGGAGAAGCTCCGTGTTGGAGAAACTTCGTATCGGAGAAAGTCCGTGTCGGAGAAAATCCGTGTCGGAGAAACTCCGTGTTGTAGAAACTTCGTGTTGGCGAAACTCCTTGTTGTAGAAACTCCGTGTTGGAGAAACTTATTGTTAGAGAAACTCCGTGTAGGAGAAACTCCGTGTTGTAGTAACTCTGTGTCAGAGAAACTCGTAGTCGGAGAAACTCCGTGTTGCAGAAACTCCGTGTTGGAGAAACTCCGTGTTGGAGAAACTCCGTGTCGGAGAAACTCCGTGTTGGAGAAACTCCGTGTTAGAGAAACACCATGTTGAAGAATCTCCTTGTTGGAAAAAATCCCTCATTTAGAAACTCCTTGTTGGAGAAACTCCGTGCTGGGGAAACTCCATGTTGTAGAAACTTCGTGTTGGAGAAACTCCGTGTTGTAGAAACTTCGTGTTGGCGAAACTCCATGTTGTAGAAACTTCGTGTTGGAGAAACTCTGTGTTGGAGAAACTTATTGTTAGAGAAACTCCGTGTTGGAGAAACTTCGTGCTGGAGAAACTTCGTGTTGTAGAAACTCTGTGTCGTAGAAACTCCCCTGTTGGAGAAACTCCGTGTCGGAGAAACTCCGTGTTGGAGGAACTCCGTCTTGGAGAATCTCCGTGTCGGAGAAACTCCATGTTGGAGAAACTCCGTGTTGGAGAAACTCCGTGTCGGGGAAACTCCGTGTTGGAGAAACTCCGTGTTGGAGAAAATCCGTGTTGGAGAAAATCCTTTTTGGAGGAACTCCGTGCTATAGCAACTCCGTGTTGGAGAAACTCTGTGCTGGAGAAACTCCGTGTGGGAGAAACTCCGTGTTGGAGAAACTCTGTGTTGGAGAAACTCCGTGTTGGAGAAACTCTGTGTCGGAGAAATTTCTTGTTGGAGAAACTCCGTGCTGGAGAAACTCCTTGTTGGAGAAACTCCTTGTTGGAGAAACTCCGTGTTGGAGAAACTCCGTGTTGGATAAACTCCGTGTGGAGAAACTCCGTGTTGGAAAAACTCCGTGTGGAGAAACTCCGTGTTTTAGAAACTCCGTGTTGGAGAAACTCCGTGTTGTAGAAACTATGTGTCAGAGAAACTCCGTGTCGGAGAAACTCCGTGTTGGAGAAACTCCGTGTTAGAGAAACTCCATGTTGGAGAACCTTCTTGTTGGAGAAACTCCTTGTTGGAGAAAATCCTTGTTGGAGAAACACCATGTTGGAGAAACTCCGTGCTGGAGAAACTCCGTGTTGTGGAAACTCCATGTTGGGGAAAGTCCGTGATGGAGAAACTTCATGTTGTAGAAACTCCGTGTTGAAGAAACTTCGTGTTGGAGAAACTCGGTGTTGGAGAAACTCCGTGTTAGAGAAACTCCATGTTGGAGAAAGTCCGTGTTGGAGAATGTCCGTGTTGGAGAAAGTCCGTGTTGGAGAAACTCCGTGTCGGGGAAACTCCGTGCTGGAGAAACTCCGTGTTGGAGAAACTCCGTGTTGGAGAAAATCCTTGTTGGAGAAACTCCGTGCTATAGCAACTCCGTGTAGGAGAAACTCTGCGCTGGAGAAACTCCGCGCTGGAGAAACTCCGTGTTGGAGAAACTGCGTGTTGGAGAAACTCTGTGTTGGAGAAACTCCGTGTTGGAGAAACACCACGTTAGAGAAACTCCGTGTTGGAGAAAAATCCCTGTTGTAGAAACTTCATTTTAGAGAAACACCATGTCTTAGAAACTCCCTGTCTAATAAACTCCCTGTTGGAGAAAGTTCATGTTGGAGAAACTCCCTGTTGGAAACATCCTTGTTGGAGAAACTCCCTGTTGCAGAAACTCCGTGTTGGAGAAACTCCGTGTTGGAGATACTACGTGTTGGAGAAACTGCGTGTTGGAGAAACTCCGTGTTCGAGAATCTCCGTGTTGTAGTAACTCCGTGTTGTAGAAACTCCGTGTTGGAGAAACTCCGTGTTGGAGAAAATCTGTGTCGGAGAAAATCCGTATTGGAGAAACTCCGTGTTGGAGAAACTTTATGTTGTTGAAACTCCGTGTTGGAGAAACTCCATGTTGTAGAAACTCCGTGTAGGAGAAACTCCGTGTTTTAGAAACTCCGTGTTGGAGAAACTCCGTGTTGTAGAAACTCTGTGTCAGAGAAACTCCGTGTCGGAGAAACTCCGTGTTGGAGAAACTCCCTGTTGGTGAAACTCCGTGTTGGAGAAACTCCATGTTGGAGAACCTTCTTGTTGGAGAAACGCCTTGTTGGAGAAAATCCTTGTTGGAGAAACTCCATGTTGGAGAAACTCTGTGCAGGAGAAACTCCGTGTTGTGGAAACTCCATGTTGGGGAAACTCCATGATGGAGAAACTTCATGTTGTAGAAACTCCGTGTTGAAGAAACTCCGTGTTGGAGAAACTCCGTGTTGGAGAAACTCCGTGTTAGAGAAACTCCATGTTGGAGAAAGTCCGTGTTGGAGAATGTCCGTGTTGGAGAAAGTCAGTGTTGGAGAAACTCCGTGTTGGAGAAACTTGATGTTGTAGAAACTCCGTGTTGGAGAAACTCCATGTTGTATAAACTCCGTGTTGGAGAAACTCTGTGTTGGAGAAACTCTGTGTTGGAGAAACTCCCTGTTGAAGAAACTCCGTGTTGTAGAAACTCCGTGTTGTAGAAACTCCGTGTTGGAAATAATCCATGTTGGAGAAACTCCATGTTGGAGAAACTCCATGCTGCAGAAAATCCGCGCTGGGGAAACTACGCGCTGGAGAATCTCCGCGCTGGAGAGACTTCGTGTTGGAGAAACTCCGTGTTGTAGAAACTTCGTGTTGGAGAAACTCCGTGTGTGAGAAACTCCGTGTTGGAGAAACTAAGTGTTGGAGAAGCTCCGTGTTGGAGAAACTTCGTATCGGAGAAAGTCCGTGTCGGAGAAACTCCGTGTCGGAGAAACTCCGTGCTGTAGAAACTTCGTGTTGGCGAAACTCCTTGTTGTAGAAACTCCGTGTTGGAGAAACTTATTGTTAGAGAAACTCCGTGTAGGAGAAACTTCGTGCTGGAGAAACTCTGTGTCGGAGAAACTCTGTGTCGGAGAAACTCTCTGTCGGAGAAACTCCGTTTTGGAGAAACTCCGTGTTGGAGAAACTCCGTGTCGGAGAAACTCTGTGTTGGAGAAACTCCGTGTTAGAGAAACACCATGTTGGAGAATCTGCTTGTTGGAAAAAATCCTTCATTTAGAAACTCCGTGTTGGAGAAACTCCGTGTTGGATAAAACTCCGTGTAGGAGAAACTCCGTGTTTTAGAAACTCCGTGTTGGAGAAACTCCGTGTTGTAGAAACTGTGCCAGAGAAACTCCGTGTCGGAGAAACTCCGTGTTGGAGAAACTCCGTGTTGGAGAAACTCCGTGTTGGAGAAACTCCGTGTTAGAGAAACTCCATGTTGGAGAACCTTCTTGTTGGAGAAACTCCTTGTTGGAGAAAATCCTTGTTGGAGAAACACCATGTTGGAGAAACTCCGTGCTGGAGAAACTCCGTGTTGTGGAAACTCCATGTTGGGGAAACTCCGTGATGGAGAAACTTCATGTTGTAGAAACTCCGTGTTGAAGAAACTCCGTGTTGGAGAAACTCCGTGTTGGAGAAACTCCGTGTTAGAGAAACTCCATGTTGGAGAAAGTCCGTGTTGGGGAATGTCAGTGTTGGAGAAAGTCAGTGTTGGAGAAACTCCGTGTTGGAGAAACTCCGTGTTAGAGAAACTCCATGTTGGAGAAAGTCCGTGTTGGAGAATGTCCGTGTTGGAGAAAGTCAGTGCTGGAGAAACTTCGTGTTGTAGAAACTCTGTGTCGGAGAAACTCCGTGTTGGAGAAAATCCGTGTCGGAGAAACTCCGTGTTGGAGGAACTCCGTCTTGGAGAATCTCCGTGTCGGAGAAACTCCATGTTGGAGAAACTCCGTGTTGGAGAAACTCCGTGTCGGGGAAACTCCGTGCTGGAGAAACTCCGTGTTGGAGAAACTCCGTGTTGGAGAAAATCCTTGTTGGAGAAACTCCGTGCTATAGCAACTCCGTGTAGGAGAAACTCTGCGCTGGAGAATTTCCGCACTGGAGAAACTCCGTGTTGGAGAAACTCTGTGTTGGAGAAACTCCGTGTTGGAGAAACACCACGTTAGAGAAACTCCGTGTTGGAGAAAAATCCCTGTTGTAGAAACTTCATTTTAGAAAAACACCATGTCTTAGAAACTCCCTGTTTAATAAACTCCCTGTTGGAGAAAGTTCATGTTGGAGAAACTCCCTGTTGGAAACATCTTTGTTGGAGAAACTCCGTGTTGGAGAATCTCCGTGTTGTAGAAACTCCGTGTTGGAGAAACTCCGTGTTGGAGAAACTCCGTGTTGGAGAAACTCTGTGTCGGAGAAAATCCGTATTGGAGAAACTCCGTGTTGGAGAAACTTTATGTTGTAGAAACTCCGTGTTGGAGAAACTCCATGTTGTAGAAACTCCGTGTAGGAGAAACTCCGTGTTTTAGAAACTCCGTGTCGGAGAAACTCCGTGTTGTAGTAACTCTGTGTCAGAGAAACTCCGTGTCGGAGAAACTCCGTGTTGGAGAACCTTCTTGTTGGAGAAACTCCTTGTTGGAGAAACTCCGTGTTGGAGAAACTTCTTGTTGGAGAAACTCCGTGTTGGAGAAACTCCGTGCTAGAGAAACTCCGTGTTTGAGACACTCCACGTTGGAGAATCTCCTTGTTGGAAAAAACCTTGTTTGAGAAACTCCTTGTTGGAGAAACTCCGTGTTGGAGAAAATCCGTGCTGGGGAAACTTCGTGTTGGGGAAACGCCGCGTTGGAGAAACTCCACGTTGGAGAAACTCCGTGTCGGAGAAACTCCGTGTCGGAGAAACTCCGTGTTGGAGAAACTCTGTGTCGGAGAAACTCCGTGTCGGAGAAACTCCGTGTTGGAGAAACTCCGTGTTGGAGAAACTCGTGTCGGAGAAACTCCGTGTTGGAGAAAGTCCTTGTTGAAGAAATTCCGTGTTGGAGAAACTCCGTGTTGGAGAAACTCCGTGCTGGGGAAACTTCGTGTTGGGGAAACGCCGTGTTGGAGAAACTCCATGTTGGAGAAACTCCGTGTCGGAGAAAATCCGTGTCGGAGAAACTCCGTGTCGGAGAAACTCCGTGTTGGAGAAACTCCGTGTTGGAGAAACTCCGTGTTGGAGAAACTCCGTGTTGGAGAAACTTCGTGTTGGAGAAAATCCTTGTTGGAGAAACTCCGTGCTATAGCAACTCCGTGTTGGAGAAACTCCGCGCTGGAGAAACTCCGTGTTCGAAAAACTCCGTGTTGGAGGAACTCTGTGTTGGAGAAACTCCGTGTTGGAGAAACTCCGCGCTGGAGAAACTTCGTGTTGGAGAAGCTCCGCGTTGGAGAAACTCCGTGTTGGAGAAACTCCGTGTTGGAGAAACACCGTGTCGGAGAAACTCCGTATTGGAGAAACTCCGTGTTGGAGAAACTTTATGTTGGAGAAACTCCATGTCGAAGAAACTTCGTATTGGAGAAACTCCGTGTTGGAGAAACTTTATGTTGTAAAAACTCCGTGTTGGAGAAACTCCATGTTGTGAGAAACTCCGTGTTGAAGAAACTCCGTGTTGGAGAAACTCCGTGTTGGAGAAACTCCGTGTTAGAGAAACTCCATGTTGGAGAAAGTCCGTGTTGGAGAATGTCCGTGTTGGAGAAAATCCGTGTTGGAGAAACTCCGTGTTGTGTAAACTCCATGTTGGGGAAACTCCGTGATGGAGAAACTTCATGTTGTAGAAACTCCGTGTTGAAGAAACTCCGTGTTGGAGAAACTCCGTGTTGGAGAAACTCCGTGTTAGAGAAACTCCATGTTGGAGAAAGTCCGTGTTGGAGAATGTCCGTGTTGGAGAAAGTCAGTGTTGGACAAACTCCGTGTTGGAGAAACTTGATGTTGTAGAAACTCCGTGTTGGAGAAACTCCATGTTGTAGAAACTCCGTGTTGGAGAAACTCTGTGTTGGAGAAACTCCCTGTTGAAGAAACTCCGTGTTGTAGAAACTCGGTGTTGTAGAAACTCCGTGTTGGAGATAATCCATGTTGGAGAAACTCCATGTTGGAGAAACTCCATGCTGCAGAAAATCCGCGCCGGGGAAACTACGCGCTGGATAATCTCCGCGCTGGAGAGACTTCGTGTTGGAGAAACTCCGTGTTGGAGAAACGCCGTGTTGGAGAAACTCCGTGTTAGAGAAACTCCATGTTGGAGAAAGTCCGTGTTGGAGAATGTCCGTGTTGGAGAAAGTCCGTGTTGGAGAAACTCCGTGTTGGAGAAACTTTATGTTGTAGAAACTCCGTGTTGGAGCAACTCCATGTTGTAGAAACTCCGTGTTGGAGAAACTCTGTGTTGGAGAAACTCCCTGTTGAAGAAACTCCGTGTTGTAGAAACTCCGTGTTGTAGAAACTCCGTGTTGGAGATAATCCATGTTGGAGAAACTCCATGTTGGAGAAACTCCATGCTGCAGAAAATCCGCGCTGGGGAAATTACGCGCTGGAGAATCTCCGCCCAGGAGAGACTTCGTGTTGGAGAAACTCCGTGTTGCAGAAACTCCGTGTTGGAGAAACTCCGTGTGTGAGAAACTCCGTGTTGGAGAAACTCCGTGTTGGAGAAGCTCCGTGTTGGAGAAACTTCGTATCAGAGAAAGTCCGTGTCGGAGAAACTCCGTGTCGGAGAAACTCCGTGTTGTAGAAACTTCGTGTTGGCGAAACTCCTTGTTGTAGAAACTCCGTGTTGGAGAAACTTATTGTTAGAGAAACTCCGTGTTGGAGAAACTACGTGCTGGAGAAACTCTGTGTCGGAGAAACTCTGTGTCGGAGAAAGTCTATGTCGGAGAAACTCCGTGTTGGAGAAACTCCGTGTTAGAGAAACACCATGTTGGAGAATCTCCTTGTTGGAAAAAATCCTTTATTTAGAAACTCCTTGTTGGAGAAACTCCGTGCTGGGGAAACTCCATGTTGTAGAAACTTCGTGTTGGAGAAACTCCGTGTTGTAGAAACTTCGTGTTGGCGAAACTCCATGTTGTAGAAACTTCGTGTTGGAGAAACTCTGTGTTGGAGAAACTTATTGTTAGAGAAACTCCGTGTTGGAGAAACTTCGTGCTGGAGAAACTTCGTGTTGTAGAAACTCTGTGTCGTAGAAACTCCGTGTCGGAGAAACTCAGTGTCGGAGAAACTCCGTGTCGGAGAAACTCCGTGTTGGAGAAAGTCCTTGTTGAAGAAATTCCGTGTTGGAGAAACTCCGTGTTGGAGAAACTCCGTGCTGGGGAAACTTCGTGTTGGGGAAACGCCGTGTTGGAGAAACTCCATGTTGGAGAAACTCCGTGTCGGAGAAAATCCGTGTCGGAGAAACTCCGTGTCGGAGAAACTCCGTGTTGGAGAAACTCCGTGTTGGAGAAACTCCGTGTTGGAGAAACTTCGTGTTGGAGAAAATCCTTGTTGGAGAAACTCCGTGCTATAGCAACTCCGTGTTGGAGAAACTCCGCGCTGGAGAAACTCCGTGTTCGAAAAACTCCGTGTTGGAGGAACTCTGTGTTGGAGAAACTCCGTGTTGGAGAAACTCCGCGCTGGAGAAACTCGTGTTGGAGAAGCTCCGCGTTGGAGAAACTCCGTGTTGGAGAAACTCCGTGTTGGAGAAACACCGTGTCGGAGAAACTCCGTATTGGAGAAACTCCGTGTTGGAGAAACTTTATGTTGGAGAAACTCCATGTCGAAGAAACTTCGTATTGGAGAAACTCCGTGTTGGAGAAACTTTATGTTGTAAAAACTCCGTGTTGGAGAAACTCCATGTTGTAGAAACTCCGTGTTGAAGAAACTCCGTGTTGGAGAAACTCCGTGTTGGAGAAACTCCGTGTTAGAGAAACTCCATGTTGGAGAAAGTCCGTGTTGGAGAATGTCCGTGTTGGAGAAAATCCGTGTTGGAGAAACTCCGTGTTGTGTAAACTCCATGTTGGGGAAACTCCGTGATGGAGAAACTTCATGTTGTAGAAACTCCGTGTTGAAGAAACTCCGTGTTGGAGAAACTCCGTGTTGGAGAAACTCCGTGTTAGAGAAACTCCATGTTGGAGAAAGTCCGTGTTGGAGAATGTCCGTGTTGGAGAAAGTCAGTGTTGGACAAACTCCGTGTTGGAGAAACTTGATGTTGTAGAAACTCCGTGTTGGAGAAACTCCATGTTGTAGAAACTCCGTGTTGGAGAAACTCTGTGTTGGAGAAACTCCCTGTTGAAGAAACTCCGTGTTGTAGAAACTCGGTGTTGTAGAAACTCCGTGTTGGAGATAATCCATGTTGGAGAAACTCCATGTTGGAGAAACTCCATGCTGCAGAAAATCCGCGCCGGGGAAACTACGCGCTGGATAATCTCCGCGCTGGAGAGACTTCGTGTTGGAGAAACTCCGTGTTGGAGAAACGCCGTGTTGGAGAAACTCCGTGTTAGAGAAACTCCATGTTGGAGAAAGTCCGTGTTGGAGAATGTCCGTGTTGGAGAAAGTCCGTGTTGGAGAAACTCCGTGTTGGAGAAACTTTATGTTGTAGAAACTCCGTGTTGGAGCAACTCCATGTTGTAGAAACTCCGTGTTGGAGAAACTCTGTGTTGGAGAAACTCCCTGTTGAAGAAACTCCGTGTTGTAGAAACTCCGTGTTGTAGAAACTCCGTGTTGGAGATAATCCATGTTGGAGAAACTCCATGTTGGAGAAACTCCATGCTGCAGAAAATCCGCGCTGGGGAAATTACGCGCTGGAGAATCTCCGCCCAGGAGAGACTTCGTGTTGGAGAAACTCCGTGTTGCAGAAACTCCGTGTTGGAGAAACTCCGTGTGTGAGAAACTCCGTGTTGGAGAAACTCCGTGTTGGAGAAGCTCCGTGTTGGAGAAACTTCGTATCAGAGAAAGTCCGTGTCGGAGAAACTCCGTGTCGGAGAAACTCCGTGTTGTAGAAACTTCGTGTTGGCGAAACTCCTTGTTGTAGAAACTCCGTGTTGGAGAAACTTATTGTTAGAGAAACTCCGTGTTGGAGAAACTACGTGCTGGAGAAACTCTGTGTCGGAGAAACTCTGTGTCGGAGAAAGTCTATGTCGGAGAAACTCCGTGTTGGAGAAACTCCGTGTTAGAGAAACACCATGTTGGAGAATCTCCTTGTTGGAAAAAATCCTTTATTTAGAAACTCCTTGTTGGAGAAACTCCGTGCTGGGGAAACTCCATGTTGTAGAAACTTCGTGTTGGAGAAACTCCGTGTTGTAGAAACTTCGTGTTGGCGAAACTCCATGTTGTAGAAACTTCGTGTTGGAGAAACTCTGTGTTGGAGAAACTTATTGTTAGAGAAACTCCGTGTTGGAGAAACTTCGTGCTGGAGAAACTTCGTGTTGTAGAAACTCTGTGTCGTAGAAACTCCGTGTTGGAGAAACTCCGTGTCGGAGAAACTCCGTGTCGGAGAAACTCCGTGTTGGAGGAACTCCGTCTTGGAGAATCTCCGTGTCAAAGAAACTCCATGTTGGAGAAACTCTATGTTGTTGAAACTCCGTGTTGGAGAAACTCCATGTTGTAGAAACTCCGTGTAGGAGAAACTCCGTGTTTTAGAAACTCCGTGTTGGAGAAACTCCGTGTTGTAGAAACTCTGTGTCCGAGAAACTCCGTGTCGGAGAAACTCCGTGTTGGAGAAACTCCATGTTGAAGAAACTCCGTGTCGGAGAAACTCCGTGTCGGAGAAACTCCGTGTTGGAGAAACTCCGTGTCGGGGAAACTCCGTGTTGGAGAAACTCCGTGTTGGAGAAACTCCGTGTTGGAGAAAATCCTTGTTGGAGAAACTCCGTGCTATAGCAACTCCGTGTTGGAGAAACTCTGTGCTGGAGAAACTCCGCGCTGGAGAAACTCCGTGTTAGAGAAACTCCATGTTGGAGAACCTTCTTGTTGGAGAAACTGCTTGTTGGAGAAAATCCTTGTTGAAGAAACACCATGTTGGAGAAACTCCGTGCTGGAGAAACTCCTTGTTGGAGAAACTCCTTGTTGGAGAAACTTCGTGTTGGAGAAACTCCGTGTTGGATAAATTTCGTGTAGGAGAAACTCCGTGTTTTAGAAACTCCGTGTTGGAGAAACTCCGTGTTGTAGAAACTCTGTGTCAGAGAAACTCCCTGTTGGGGAAACTCCCTGTTGGAGAAACTCCGTGTTGGAGAAACTCCGTGTTAGAGAAACTCCATGTGGGATAACCTTCTTGTTGGTTAAACTCCTTGTTGGAGAAAATCCTTGTTGGAGAAACTCTATGTTGGAGAAACTCCGTGCTGGAGAAACTCCGTGTTGTGGAAACTCCATGTGTGGGAAACTCCGTGATGGAGAAACTTCATGTTGTAGAAACTCCGTGTTGAAGAAACTCCGTGTTGGAGAAACTCCGTGTTGGAGAAACTCCGTGTTAGAGAAACTCCATGTTGGAGAAAGTCCGTGTTGGAGAATGTCCGTGTTGGAGAAAGTCAGAGTTGGAGAAACTCCGTGTTGGAGAAACTTGATGTTGTAGAAACTCCGTGTTGGAGAAACTCCATGTTGTAGAAACTCCGTGTTGGAGAAACTCTGTGTTGGAGAAACTCCCTGTTGAAGAAACTCCGTGTTGTAGAAACTTCGTGTTGTAGAAACTCCGTGTTGGAGATAATCCATGTTGGAGAAACTCCATGCTGCAGAAAATCCGCGCTGGGGAAACTACGCGCTGGAGAATCTCCGCGCTGGAGAGACTTCGTGTTGGAGAAACTCCGTGTTGTAGAAACTCCGTGTTGGAGAAACTCCGTGTGTGAGAATCTCCGTGTTGGAGAAACTCCGTGTTGGAGAAGCTCCGTGTTGGAGAAACTTCGTATCGGAGAAACTCCGTGTCGGAGAAACTCCGTGTCGGAGAAACTCCGTGTTGTAGAAACTTCGTGTTGGCGAAACTCCTTGTTGTAGAAACTCCGTGTTGGAGAAACGTATTGTTAGAGAAACTCCGTGTAGGAGAAACTTCGTGCTGGAGAAACTCTGTGTCGGAGAAACTCTGTGTCGGAGAAACTCCCTGTTGAAGAAACTCCGTGTTGTAGAAACTCGGTGTTGTAGAAACTCCGTGTTGGAGATAATCCATGTTGGAGAAACTCCATGTTGGAGAAACTCCATGCTGCAGAAAATCCGCGCCGGGGAAACTACGCGCTGGATAATCTCCGCGCTGGAGAGACTTCGTGTTGGAGAAACGCCGTGTTGGAGAAACTCCGTGTTAGAGAAACTCCATGTTGGAGAAAGTCCGTGTTGGAGAATGTCCGTGTTGGAGAAACTCCGTGTTGGAGAAACTTTATGTTGTAGAAACTCCGTGTTGGAGCAACTCCATGTTGTAGAAACTCCGTGTTGGAGAAACTCTGTGTTGGAGAAACTCCCTGTTGAAGAAACTCCGTGTTGTAGAAACTCCGTGTTGTAGAAACTCCGTGTTGG
Organism: Amblyomma americanum; assembly: GCA_030143305.2. Lineage (NCBI taxonomy): Eukaryota > Metazoa > Arthropoda > Arachnida > Ixodida > Ixodidae > Amblyomma > Amblyomma americanum. The sequence goes on along the minus strand of JARKHS020031577.1, from coordinate 196,941 downwards.
AGATAATCCATGTTGGAGAAACTACATGTTGGAGAAACTCCATGCTGCAGAAAATCCGCGCTGGGGAAATCACGCGCTGGAGAATCTCCGCCCAGGAGAGACTTCGTGTTGGAGAAACTCCGGGTTGCAGAAACTCCGTGTTGGAGAAACTCCGTGTGTGAGAAACTCCGTGTTGGAGAAACTCCGTGTTGGAGAAGCTCCGTGTTGGAGAAACTTCGTATCAGAGAAAGTCCGTGTCGGAGAAACTCCGTGTTGGAGAAACTCCGTGTTGTAGAAACTTCGTGTTGGCGAAACTCCTTGTTGTAGAAACTCCGTGTTAGAGAAACACCATGTTGGAGAATCTCCTTGTTGGAAAAAATCCTTTATTTAGAAACTCCTTGTTGGAGAAACTCCGTGCTGGGGAAACTCCATGTTGTAGAAACTTCGTGTTGGAGAAACTCCGTGTTGTAGAAACTTCGTGTTGGCGAAACTCCATGTTGTAGAAACTTCGTGTTGGAGAAACTCTGTGTTGGAGAAACTTATTGTTAGAGAAACTCCGTGTTGGAGAAACTTCGTGCTGGAGAAACTTCGTGTTGTAGAAACTCTGTATCGTAGAAACTCCGTGTTGGAGAAACTCCTTGTTGGAGGAACTCCGTCTTGGAGAATCTCCGTGTCAAAGAAACTCCATGTTGGAGAAACTTTATGTTGTTGAAACTCCGTGTTGGAGAAACTCCGTGTTGGATGAAACTTCGTGCTGGAGAAACTTCGTGTTGGGGAAACGCCGTGTTGGAGAAACTCCATGTTGGAGAAACTCCGTGTCGGAGAAACTCCGTGTCGGAGAAACTTTATGTTGTAAAAAATCCGTGTTGGAGAAACTCCATGTTGTAGAAACTCCGTGTTGGAGAAACTCCGTGTTGGAGAAACTCCGTGTTGGAGAAACTCCGTGTTAGAGAAACTCCATGTTGGAGAAAGTCCGTGTTGGAGAAAGTCCGTGTTGGAGAAAATCCGTGTTGGAGAAACTCCGTGTTGTGTAAACTCCATGTTGGGGAAACTCCGTGATGGAGAAACTTCATGTTGTAGAAACTCCGTGTTGAAGAAACTCCGTGTTGGAGAAACTCCGTGTTGGAGAAACTCCGTGTTAGAGAAACTCCATGTTGGAGAAAGTCCGTGTTGGAGAATGTCCGTGTTGGAGAAAGTCAGTGTTGGAGAAACTCCGTGTTGGAGAAACTTGATGTTGTAGAAACTCCGTGTTGGAGAAACTCTATGTTGTAGAAACTCCGTGTTGGAGAAACTCCGTGTTGGAGAAACTCCGTGTCGCAGAAACTCCGTATTGGAGAAACTCCGTGTTGGAGAAACTTTATGTTGGAGAAACTCCATGTCGAAGAAACTTCGTATTGGAGAAACTCCGTGTTGGAGAAACTTTATGTTGTAAAAACTCCGTGTTGGAGAAACTCCATGTTGTAGAAACTCCGTGTTGAAGAAACTCCGTGTTGGAGAAACTCCGTGTTGGAGAAACTCCGTGTTAGAGAAACTCCATGTTGGAGAAAGTCCGTGTTGGAGAATGTCCGTGTTGGAGAAAATCCGTGTTGGAGAAACTCCGTGTTGTGTAAACTCCATGTTGGGGAAACTCCGTGATAGAGAAACTTCATGTTGTAGAAACTCCGTGTTGAAGAAACTACGTGTTGGAGAAACTCCGTGTTGGAGAAACTCCGTGTTAGAGAAACTCCATGTTGGAGAAAGTCCGTGTTGGAGAATGTCCGTGTTGGAGAAAGTCAGTGTTGGACAAACTCCGTGTTGGAGAAACTTGATGTTGTAGAAACTCCGTGTTGGAGAAACTCCATGTTGGAGAAACTCCGTGTTGGAGAAACTCTGTGTTGGAGAAACTCCCTGTTGAAGAAACTCCGTGTTGTAGAAACTCGGTGTTGTAGAAACTCCGTGTTGGAGATAATCCATGTTGGAGAAACTCCATGTTGGAGAAACTCCATGCTGCAGAAAATCCGCGCCGGGGAAACTACGCGCTGGATAATCTCCGCGCTGGAGAGACTTCGTGTTGGAGAAAGTCCGTGTTGGAGAAACTCCGTGTTTTAGAAACTCCTTGTTAGAGAAACTCCATGTTGGAGAAAGTCCGTGTTGGAGAATGTCCGTGTTGGAGAAAGTCCGTGTTGGAGAAACTCCGTGTTGGAGAAACTTTATGTTGTAGAAACTCCGTGTTGTAGAAACTCCGTGTTGGAGATAATCTATGTTGGAGAAACTCCATGTTGGAGAAACTCTATGCTGCAGAAAATCCGCGCTGGGGAAATTACGCGCTGGAGAATCTCCGCCCTGGAGAGACTTCGTGTTGGAGAAACTTCGTGTTGCAGAAACTCCGTGTTGGAGAAACTCCGTGTGTGAGAAACTCCGTGTTGGAGAAACTCCGTGTTGGAGAAGCTCCGTGTTGGAGAAACTTCGTATCAGAGAAACTCCGTGTCGGAGAAACTACGTGTTGTAGAAACTTCGTGTTGGCGAAACTCCTTGTTGTAGAAACTCCGTGTTGGAGAAACTTATTGTTAGAGAAACTCCGTGTTGGAGAAACTACGTGCTGGAGAAACTCTGTGTCGGAGAAACTCTGTGTCGGAGAAAGTCTGTGTCGGAGAAACTCCGTGTTGGAGAAACTCCGTGTTAGAGAAACACCATGTCGGAGAATCTCCTTGTTGGAAAAAATCCTTTATTTAAAAACTCCTTGTTGGAGAACTCCGTGCTGGGGAAACTCCATGTTGTAGAAACTTCGTGTTGGAGAAACTCCGTGTTGTAGAAACTTCGTGTTGGTGAAACTCCATGTTGTAGAAACTTCGTGTTGGAGAAACTCTGTGTTGGAGAAACTTATTGTTAGAGAAACTCCGTGTTGGAGAAACTTCGTGCTGGAGAAACTTCGTGTTGTAGAAACTCTGTGTCGTAGAAACTCCGTGTTGGAGAAACTCCGTGTCGGAGAAACTCCGTGTTGGAGGAACTCCGTCTTGGAGAATCTCCGTGTCAAAGAAACTCCATGTTGGAGAAACTTTATGTTGTTGAAACTCCGTGTTGGAGAAACTCCATGTTGTAGAAACTCCGTGTAGGAGAAACTCCGTGTTTTAGAAACTCCGTGTTGGAGAAACTCCGTGCTGGGGAAACTTCGTGTTGGGGAAACGCCGTGTTGGAGAAACTCCATGTTGGAGAAACTCCGTGTCGGAGAAACTCCGTGTCGGAGAAACTTCGTGTTGGAGAAACTCCGTGTTGGAGAAACTTCGTGTTTGAGAAAATCCTTGTTGGAGAAACTCCGTGCTATAGAAACTCCGTGTTGGAGAAACTCCGCGCTGGAGAAACTCCGTGTTCGAAAAACTCCGTGTTGGAGGAACTCTCTGTTGGAGAAACTCCGTGTTGGAGAAACTCCGCGCTGGAGAAACTTCGTGTTGGAGAAGCTCCGCGTTGGAGAAACTCCGTGTTGGAGAAACTCCGTGTTGGAGAAACTCCGTGTCGCAGAAACTCCGTATTGGAGAAACTCCGTGTTGGAGAAACTTTATGTTGGAGAAACTCCATGTCGAAGAAACTTCGTATTGGAGAAACTCCGTGTTGGAGAAACTTTATGTTGTAAAAACTCCGTGTTGGAGAAACTCCATGTTGTAGAAACTCCGTGTTGAAGAAACTCCGTGTTGGAGAAACTCCGTGTTGGAGAAACTCCGTGTTAGAGAAACTCCATGTTGGAGAAAGTCCGTGTTAGAGAATGTCCGTGTTGGAGAAAATCCGTGTTGGAGAAACTCCGTGTTGTGTAAACTCCATGTTGGGGAAACTCCGTGATAGAGAAATTTCATGTTGTAGAAACTCCGTGTTGAAGAAACTACGTGTTGGAGAAACTCCGTGTTGGAGAAACTCCGTGTTAGAGAAACTCCATGTTGGAGAAAGTCCGTGTTGGAGAATGTCCGTGTTGGAGAAAGTCAGTGTTGGACAAACTCCGTGTTGGTGAAACTTGATGTTGTAGAAACTCCGTGTTGGAGAAACTCCATGTTGGAGAAACTCCGTGTTGGAGAAACTCTGTGTTGGAGAAACTCCCTGTTGAAGAAACTCCGTGTTGTAGAAACTCGGTGTTGTAGAAACTCCGTGTTGGAGATAATCCATGTTGGAGAAACTCCATGTTGGAGAAACTCCATGCTGCAGAAAATCCGCGCCGGGGAAACTACGCGCTGGATAATCTCCGCGCTGGAGAGACTTCGTGTTGGAGAAAGTCCGTGTTGGAGAAACTCCGTGTTTTAGAAACTCCTTGTTAGAGAAACTCCATGTTGGAGAAAGTCCGTGTTGGAGAATGTCCGTGTTGGAGAAAGTCCGTGTTGGAGAAACTCCGTGTTGGAGAAACTTTATGTTGTAGAAACTCCGTGTTGTAGAAACTCCGTGTTGGAGATAATCTATGTTGGAGAAACTCCATGTTGGAGAAACTCTATGCTGCAGAAAATCCGCGCTGGGGAAATTACGCGCTGGAGAATCTCCGCCCTGGAGAGACTTCGTGTTGGAGAAACTTCGTGTTGCAGAAACTCCGTGTTGGAGAAACTCCGTGTGTGAGAAACTCCGTGTTGGAGAAGCTCCGTGTTGGAGAAACTTCGTATCAGAGAAACTCCGTGTCGGAGAAACTACGTGTTGTAGAAACTTCGTGTTGGCGAAACTCCTTGTTGTAGAAACTCCGTGTTGGAGAAACTTATTGTTAGAGAAACTCCGTGTTGGAGAAACTACGTGCTGGAGAAACTCTGTGTCGGAGAAACTCTGTGTCGGAGAAAGTCTGTGTCGGAGAAACTCCGTGTTGGAGAAACTCCGTGTTAGAGAAACACCATGTCGGAGAATCTCCTTGTTGGAAAAAATCCTTTATTTAAAAACTCCTTGTTGGAGAAACTCCGTGCTGGGGAAACTCCATGTTGTAGAAACTTCGTGTTGGCGAAACTCCGTGTTGTAGAAACTTCGTGTTGGCGAAACTCCATGTTGTAGAAACTTCGTGTTGGAGAAACTCTGTGTTGGAGAAACTTATTGTTAGAGAAACTCCGTGTTGGAGAAACTTCGTGCTGGAGAAACTTCGAGTTGTAGAAACTCTGTGTCGTAGAAACTCCGTGTTGGAGAAACTCCGTGTCGGAGAAACTCCGTGTTGGAGGAACTCCGTCTTGGAGAATCTCCGTGTCAAAGAAACTCCATGTTGGAGAAACTTTATGTTGTTGAAACTCCGGGTTGGAGAAACTCCATGTTGTAGAAACTCCGTGTAGGAGAAACTCCGTGTTTTAGAAACTCCGTGTTGGAGAAACTCCGTGTTGTAGAAACTCTGTGTCCGAGAAACTCCGTGTCGGAGAAACTCCGTGTTGGAGAAACTCCATGTTGGAGAAACTCCGTGTCGGAGAAACTCCGTGTTTTAGAAACTCCGTGTTGGAGAAACTCCATGTTGGAGAAACTCCGTGTCGGAGAAACTCCGTGTTGGAGAAACTCCGTGTCGGGGAAACTCCGTGTTGGAGAAACTGCGTGTTGGAGAAACTCTGTGTCGGAGAAATTCCTTGTTGGAGAAACTCCGTGCTGGAGAAACTCCTTGTTGGAGAAACTTCGTGTTGGAGAAACTCCGTGTTGGATAAATTTCGTGTAGGAGAAACTCCGTGTTTTAGAAACTCTGTGTTGGAGAAACTCCGTGTTGTAGAAACTCTGTGTCAGAGAAACTCCCTGTTGGGGAAACTCCCTGTTGGAGAAACTCCGTGTTGGAGAAACTCCGCGCTGGAGAAACTCTGTGTGGGAGAAACTCCGTGTTTTGGGAAACTCTGTGTTGGAGAAACTGCGTGTTGGAGAAACTCTGTCGGAGAAATTCCTTGTTGGAGAAACTCCGTGCTGGAGAAACTCCTTGTTGGAGAAACTCCTTGTTGGAGAAACTTCGTGTTGGAGAAACTCCGTGATGGATAAATTTCGTGTAGGAGAAACTCCGTGTTTTAGAAACTCCGTGTTGGAGAAACTCCGTGTTGTAGAAACTCTGTGTCAGAGAAACTCCCTGTTGGGGAAACTCCCTGTTGGAGAAACTCCGTGTTGGAGAAACTCCGTGTTAGAGAAACTCCATGTTGGAGAACCTTCTTGTTGGAGAAACTCCTTGTTGGAGAAAATCCTTGTTGAAGAAACTCTATGTTGGAGAAACTCCGTGCTGGAGAAACTCCGTGTTGTGGAAACTCCGTGTGTGGGAAACTCCGTGATGGAGAAACTTCATGTTGTAGAAACTCCGTGTTGAAGAAACTCCGTGTTGGAGAAACTCCGTGTTGGAGAAACTCCGTGTTAGAGAAACTCCATGTTGGAGAAAGTCCGTGTTGGAGAATGTCCGTGTTGGAGAAAGTCAGAGTTGGAGAAACTCCGTGTTGGAGAAACTTGATGTTGTAGAAACTCCGTGTTGGAGAAACTCCATGTTGTAGAAACTCCGTGTTGGAGAAACTCTGTGTTGGAGAAACTCCCTGTTGAAGAAACTCCGTGTTGTAGAAACTCCGTGTTGTAGAAACTCCGTGTTGGAGATAATCCATGTTGGAGAAACTCCATGTTGGAGAAACTCCATGCTGCAGAAAATCCGCGCTGGGGAAACTACGCGCTGGAGAATCTCCGCGCTGGAGAGACTTCGTGTTGGAGAAACTCCGTGTTGTAGAAACTCCGTGTTGGAGAAACTCCGTGTGTGAGAAACTCCGTGTTGGAGAAACTCCGTGTTGGAGAAGCTCCGTGTTGGAGAAACTTCGTATCGGAGAAAGTCCGTGTCGGAGAAACTCCGTGTCGGAGAAACTCCGTGTTGTAGAAACTTCGTGTTGGCGAAACTCCTTGTTGTAGAAACTCCGTGTTGGAGAAACTTATTGTTAGAGAAACTCCGTGTAGGAGAAACTCCGTGTTGTAGTAACTCTGTGTCAGAGAAACTCGTAGTCGGAGAAACTCCGTGTTGCAGAAACTCCGTGTTGGAGAAACTCCGTGTTGGAGAAACTCCGTGTCGGAGAAACTCCGTGTTGGAGAAACTCCGTGTTAGAGAAACACCATGTTGGAGAATCTCCTTGTTGGAAAAAATCCCTCATTTAGAAACTCCTTGTTGGAGAAACTCCGTGCTGGGGAAACTCCATGTTGTAGAAACTTCGTGTTGGAGAAACTCCGTGTTGTAGAAACTTCGTGTTGGCAAAACTCCATGTTGTAGAAACTTCGTGTTGGAGAAACTCTGTGTTGGAGAAACTTATTGTTAGAGAAACTCCGTGTTGGAGAAACTTCGTGCTGGAGAAACTTCGTGTTGTAGAAACTCTGTGTCGTAGAAACTCCCCTGTTGGAGAAACTCCGTGTCGGAGAAACTCCGTGTTGGAGGAACTCCGTCTTGGAGAATCTCCGTGTCGGAGAAACTCCATGTTGGAGAAACTCCGTGTTGGAGAAACTCCGTGTCGGGGAAACTCCGTGTTGGAGAAACTCCGTGTTGGAGAAAATCCGTGTTGGAGAAAATCCTTTTTGGAGGAACTCCGTGCTATAGCAACTCCGTGTTGGAGAAACTCTGTGCTGGAGAAACTCCGTGTGGGAGAAACTCCGTGTTGGAGAAACTCTGTGTTGGAGAAACTCCGTGTTGGAGAAACTCTGTGTCGGAGAAATTCCTTGTTGGAGAAACTCCGTGCTGGAGAAACTCCTTGTTGGAGAAACTCCTTGTTGGAGAAACTCCGTGTTGGAGAAACTCCGCGTTGGATAAAACTCCGTGTAGGAGAAACTCCGTGTTTTAGAAACTCCGTGTTGGAGAAACTCCGTGTTGTAGAAACTATGTGTCAGAGAAACTCCGTGTCGGAGAAACTCCGTGTTGGAGAAACTCCGTATTGGAGGAACTCCGTGTTGGAGAAACTCCGTGTTAGAGAAACTCCATGTTGGAGAACCTTCTTGTTGGAGAAACTCCTTGTTGGAGAAAATCCTTGTTGGAGAAACACCATGTTGGAGAAACTCCGTGCTGGAGAAACTCCGTGTTGTGGAAACTCCATGTTGGGGAAACTCCGTGATGGAGAAACTTCGTGTTGTAGAAACTCCGTGTTGAAGAAACTTCGTGTTGGAGAAACTCCGTGTTGGAGAATCTCCGTGTTAGAGAAACTCCATGTTGGAGAAAGTCCGTGTTGGAGAATGTCCGTGTTGGAGAAAGTCCGTGTTGGAGAAACTCCGTGTCGGGGAAACTCCGTGCTGGAGAAACTCCGTGTTGGAGAAACTCCGTGTTGAAGAAAATCCTTGTTGGAGAAACTCCGTGCTATAGCAACTCCGTGTAGGAGAAACTCTGCGCTGGAGAAACTCCGCGCTGGAGAAACTCCGTGTTGGAGAAACTGCGTGTTGGAGAAACTCTGTGTTGGAGAAACTCCGTGTTGGAGAAACACCACGTTAGAGAAACTCCGTGTTGGAGAAAAATCCCTGTTGTAGAAACTTCATTTTAGAAAAACACCATGTCTTAGAAACTCCCTGTCTAATAAACTCCCTGTTGGAGAAAGTTCATGTTGAAGAAACTCCGTGTTCGAGAATCTCCGTGTTGTAGTAACTCCGTGTTGTAGAAACTCCGTGTTGGAGAAACTCCGTGTTGGAGAAAATCTGTGTCGGAGAAAATCCGTATTGGAGAAACTCCGTGTTGGAGAAACTTTATGTTGTTGAAACTCCGTGTTGGAGAAACTCCATGTTGTAGAAACTCCGTGTAGGAGAAACTCCGTGTTTTAGAAACTCCGTGTTGGAGAAACTCCGTGTTGTAGTAACTCTGTGTCAGAGAAACTCCGTGTCGGAGAAACTCCGTGTTGGAGAAACTCCGTGTTAGAGAAACTCCATGTTGGAGAACCTTCTTGTTGGAGAAACTCCTTGTTGGAGAAAATCCTTGTTGGAGAAACTCCATGTTGGAGAAACTCCGTGTTGGAGAAACTCCGTGCTAGAGAAACTCCGTGTTTGAGACACTCCACGTTGGAGAATCTCCTTGTTGGAAAAAACCTGGTTTGAGAAACTCCTTGTTGGAGGAACTCCGTCTTGGAGAATCTCCGTGTCGGAGAAACTCCATGTTGGAGAAACTCCGTGTTGGAGAAACTCCGTGTCGGGGAAACTCCGTGTTGGAGAAACTCCGTGTTGGAGAAACTCCGTGCTATAGCAACTCCGTGTTGGAGAAACTCTGTGCTGGAGAAACACCGCGCTGGAGAAACTCTGTGTGGGAGAAACTCCGTGTTGGACAAACTCTGTGTTGGAGAAACTCCGTGTTGGAGAAACTCTGTGTCGGAGAAATTCCTTGTTGGAGAAACTCCGTGCTGGAGAAACTCCTTGTTGGAGAAATTTCGTGTTGGAGAAACTCCTTGTTGGATAAATTTCGTGTAGGAGAAACTCCGTGTTTTAGAAACTCCGTGTTGGAGAAACTCCGTGTTGTAGAAACTCTGTGTCAGAGAAACTCCGTGTCGGAGAAACTCCGTGTTGGAGAAACTCCCTGTTGGAGAAACTCCGTGTTGGAGAAACTCCATGTTGGAGAACCTTCTTGTTGGAGAAACGCCTTGTTGGAGAAAATCCTTGTTGGAGAGACTCCATGTTGGAGAAACTCTGTGCAGGAGAAACTCCGTGTTGGGGAACCTCCATGTTGGGGAAACTCCATGATGGAGAAACTTCATGTTGTAGAAACTCCGTGTTGAAGAAACTCCGTGTTGGAGAAACTCCGTGTTGGAGAAACTCCGTGTTAGAGAGACTCCATGTTGGAGAAAGTCCGTGTTGGAGAATGTCCGTGTTGGAGAAAGTCAGTGTTGGAGAAACTCCGTGTTGGAGAAACTTGATGTTGTAGAAACTCCGTGTTGGAGAAACTCCATGTTGTAGAAACTCCGTGTTGGAGAAACTCTGTGTTGGAGAAACTCTGTGTTGGAGAAACTCCCTGTTGAAGGAACTCCGTGTTGTAGAAACTCCGTGTTGTAGAAACTCCGTGTTGGAAATAATCCATGTTGGAGAAACTCCATGTTGGAGAAACTCCGTGTTGGAGAAACTCCGTGTTAGAGAAACTCCATGTTGGAGAACCTCCTTGTTGGAGAAACTCCTTGTTGGAGAAACTCCGTGTTGAAGAAACTCCATGTTGGAGAAACTCCGTGCTGGAGAAACTCCGTGTTGTGGAAACTCCGTGTGTGGGAAACTCCGTGATGGAGAAACTTCATGTTGTAGAAACTCCGTGTTGAAGAAACTCCGTGTTGGAGAAACTCCGTGTTGGAGAAACTCCGTGTTAGAGAAACTCCATGTTGGAGAAAGTCCGTGTTGGAGAATGTCCGTGTTGGAGAAAGTCAGAGTTGGAGAAACTCCGTGTTGGAGAAACTTGATGTTGTAGAAACTCCGTGTTGGAGAAACTCCATGTTGTAGAAACTCCGTGTTGGAGAAACTCTGTGTTGGAGAAACTCCCTGTTGAAGAAACTCCGTGTTGTAGAAACTCCGTGTTGTAGAAACTCCGTGTTGGAGATAATCCATGTTGGAGAAACTCCATGTTGGAGAAACTCCATGCTGCAGAAAATCCGCGCTGGGGAAACTACGCGCTGGAGAATCTCCGCGCTGGAGAGACTTCGTGTTGGAGAAACTCCGTGTTGTAGAAACTCCGTGTTGGAGAAACTCCGTGTGTGAGAAACTCCGTGTTGGAGAAACTCCGTGTTGGAGAAGCTCCGTGTTGGAGAAACTTCGTATCGGAGAAAGTCCGTGTCGGAGAAACTCCGTGTCGGAGAAACTCCGTGTTGTAGAAACTTCGTGTTGGCGAAACTCCTTGTTGTAGAAACTCCGTGTTGGAGAAACTTATTGTTAGAGAAACTCCGTGTAGGAGAAACTCCGTGTTGTAGTAACTCTGTGTCAGAGAAACTCGTAGTCGGAGAAACTCCGTGTTGCAGAAACTCCGTGTTGGAGAAACTCCGTGTTGGAGAAACTCCGTGTCGGAGAAACTCCGTGTTGGAGAAACTCCGTGTTAGAGAAACACCATGTTGGAGAATCTCCTTGTTGGAAAAAATCCCTCATTTAGAAACTCCTTGTTGGAGAAACTCCGTGCTGGGGAAACTCCATGTTGTAGAAACTTCGTGTTGGAGAAACTCCGTGTTGTAGAAACTTCGTGTTGGCGAAACTCCATGTTGTAGAAACTTCGTGTTGGAGAAACTCTGTGTTGGAGAAACTTATTGTTAGAGAAACTCCGTGTTGGAGAAACTTCGTGCTGGAGAAACTTCGTGTTGTAGAAACTCTGTGTCGTAGAAACTCCCCTGTTGGAGAAACTCCGTGTCGGAGAAACTCCGTGTTGGAGGAACTCCGTCTTGGAGAATCTCCGTGTCGGAGAAACTCCATGTTGGAGAAACTCCGTGTTGGAGAAACTCCGTGTCGGGGAAACTCCGTGTTGGAGAAACTCCGTGTTGGAGAAAATCCGTGTTGGAGAAAATCCTTTTTGGAGGAACTCCGTGCTATAGCAACTCCGTGTTGGAGAAACTCTGTGCTGGAGAAACTCCGTGTGGGAGAAACTCCGTGTTGGAGAAACTCTGTGTTGGAGAAACTCCGTGTTGGAGAAACTCTGTGTCGGAGAAATTCCTTGTTGGAGAAACTCCGTGCTGGAGAAACTCCTTGTTGGAGAAACTCCTTGTTGGAGAAACTCCGTGTTGGAGAAACTCCGTGTTGGATAAAACTCCGTGTAGGAGAAACTCCGTGTTTTAGAAACTCCGTGTTGGAGAAACTCCGTGTTGTAGAAACTATGTGTCAGAGAAACTCCGTGTCGGAGAAACTCCGTGTTGGAGAAACTCCGTATTGGAGGAACTCCGTGTTGGAGAAACTCCGTGTTAGAGAAACTCCATGTTGGAGAACCTTCTTGTTGGAGAAACTCCTTGTTGGAGAAAATCCTTGTTGGAGAAACACCATGTTGGAGAAACTCCGTGCTGGAGAAACTCCGTGTTGTGGAAACTCCATGTTGGGGAAACTCCGTGATGGAGAAACTTCATGTTGTAGAAACTCCGTGTTGAAGAAACTTCGTGTTGGAGAAACTCCGTGTTGGAGAATCTCCGTGTTAGAGAAACTCCATGTTGGAGAAAGTCCGTGTTGGAGAATGTCCGTGTTGGAGAAAGTCCGTGTTGGAGAAACTCCGTGTCGGGGAAACTCCGTGCTGGAGAAACTCCGTGTTGGAGAAACTCCGTGTTGGAGAAAATCCTTGTTGGAGAAACTCCGTGCTATAGCAACTCCGTGTAGGAGAAACTCTGCGCTGGAGAAACTCCGCGCTGGAGAAACTCCGTGTTGGAGAAACTGCGTGTTGGAGAAACTCTGTGTTGGAGAAACTCCGTGTTGGAGAAACACCACGTTAGAGAAACTCCGTGTTGGAGAAAAATCCCTGTTGTAGAAACTTCATTTTAGAAAAACACCATGTCTTAGAAACTCCCTGTCTAATAAACTCCCTGTTGGAGAAAGTTCATGTTGAAGAAACTCCGTGTTCGAGAATCTCCGTGTTGTAGTAACTCCGTGTTGTAGAAACTCCGTGTTGGAGAAACTCCGTGTTGGAGAAAATCTGTGTCGGAGAAAATCCGTATTGGAGAAACTCCGTGTTGGAGAAACTTTATGTTGTTGAAACTCCGTGTTGGAGAAACTCCATGTTGTAGAAACTCCGTGTAGGAGAAACTCCGTGTTTTAGAAACTCCGTGTTGGAGAAACTCCGTGTTGTAGTAACTCTGTGTCAGAGAAACTCCGTGTCGGAGAAACTCCGTGTTGGAGAAACTCCGTGTTAGAGAAACTCCATGTTGGAGAACCTTCTTGTTGGAGAAACTCCTTGTTGGAGAAAATCCTTGTTGGAGAAACTCCATGTTGGAGAAACTCCGTGTTGGAGAAACTCCGTGCTAGAGAAACTCCGTGTTTGAGACACTCCACGTTGGAGAATCTCCTTGTTGGAAAAAACCTGGTTTGAGAAACTCCTTGTTGGAGGAACTCCGTCTTGGAGAATCTCCGTGTCGGAGAAACTCCATGTTGGAGAAACTCCGTGTTGGAGAAACTCCGTGTCGGGGAAACTCCGTGTTGGAGAAACTCCGTGTTGGAGAAACTCCGTGCTATAGCAACTCCGTGTTGGAGAAACTCTGTGCTGGAGAAACACCGCGCTGGAGAAACTCTGTGTGGGAGAAACTCCGTGTTGGACAAACTCTGTGTTGGAGAAACTCCGTGTTGGAGAAACTCTGTGTCGGAGAAATTCCTTGTTGGAGAAACTCCGTGCTGGAGAAACTCCTTGTTGGAGAAACTTCGTGTTGGAGAAACTCCTTGTTGGATAAATTTCGTGTAGGAGAAACTCCGTGTTTTAGAAACTCCGTGTTGGAGAAACTCCGTGTTGTAGAAACTCTGTGTCAGAGAAACTCCGTGTCGGAGAAACTCCGTGTTGGAGAAACTCCCTGTTGGAGAAACTCCGTGTTGGAGAAACTCCATGTTGGAGAACCTTCTTGTTGGAGAAACGCCTTGTTGGAGAAAATCCTTGTTGGAGAAACTCCATGTTGGAGAAACTCTGTGCAGGAGAAACTCCGTGTTGGGGAAACTCCATGTTGGGGAAACTCCATGATGGAGAAACTTCATGTTGTAGAAACTCCGTGTTGAAGAAACTCCGTGTTGGAGAAACTCCGTGTTGGAGAAACTCCGTGTTAGAGAAACTCCATGTTGGAGAAAGTCCGTGTTGGAGAATGTCCGTGTTGGAGAAAGTCAGTGTTGGAGAAACTCCGTGTTGGAGAAACTTGATGTTGTAGAAACTCCGTGTTGGAGAAACTCCATGTTGTAGAAACTCCGTGTTGGAGAAACTCTGTGTTGGAGAAACTCTGTGTTGGAGAAACTCCCTGTTGAAGAAACTCCGTGTTGTAGAAACTCCGTGTTGTAGAAACTCCGTGTTGGAAATAATCCATGTTGGAGAAACTCCATGTTGGAGAAACTCCATGCTGCAGAAAATCCGCGCTGGGGAAACTACGCGCTGGAGAATCTCCGCGCTGGAGAGACTTCGTGTTGGAGAAACTCCGTGTTGTAGAAACTTCGTGTTGGAGAAACTCCGTGTGTGAGAAACTCCGTGTTGGAGAAACTAAGTGTTGGAGAAGCTCCGTGTTGGAGAAACTTCGTATCGGAGAAAGTCCGTGTCGGAGAAACTCCGTGTCGGAGAAACTCCGTGCTGTAGAAACTTCGTGTTGGCGAAACTCCTTGTTGTAGAAACTCCGTGTTGGAGAAACTTATTGTTAGAGAAACTCCGTGTAGGAGAAACTTCGTGCTGGAGAAACTCTGTGTCGGAGAAACTCTGTGTCGGAGAAACTCTGTGTCGGAGAAACTCCGTGTTGGAGAAACTCCGTGTTGGAGAAACTCCGTGTCGGAGAAACTCCGTGTTGGAGAAACTCCGTGTTAGAGAAACACCATGTTGGAGAATCTGCTTGTTGGAAAAAATCCTTCATTTAGAAACTCCGTGTTGGAGAAACTCCGTGTTTTAGAAACTCCGTGTTGGAGAAACTCCGTGTTGTAGAAACTGTGGCAGAGAAACTCCGTGTCGGAGAAACTCCGTGTTGGAGAAACTCCGTGTTGGAGAAACTCCGTGTTAGAGAAACTCCATGTTGGAGAACCTTCTTGTTGGAGAAACTCCTTGTTGGAGAAAATCCTTGTTGGAGAAACACCATGTTGGAGAAACTCCGTGCTGGAGAAACTCCGTGTTGTGGAAACTCCATGTTGGGGAAACTCCGTGATGGAGAAACTTCATGTTGTAGAAACTCCGTGTTGAAGAAACTCCGTGTTGGAGAAACTCCGTGTTGGAGAAACTCCGTGTTGGAGAAACTCCGTGTTGGAGAAAGTCCGTGTTGGAGAATGTCCGTGTTGGAGAAAGTCAGTGCTGGAGAAACTTCGTGTTGTAGAAACTGTGTCGGAGAAACTCCGTGTTGGAGAAACTCCGTGTCGGAGAAACTCCGTGTTGGAGGAACTCCGTCTTGGAGAATCTCCGTGTCGGAGAAACTCCATGTTGGAGAAACTCCGTGTTGGAGAAACTCCGTGTCGGGGAAACTCCGTGTTGGAGAAACTCCGTGTTGGAGAAACTCCGTGTTGGAGAAAATCCTTGTTGGAGAAACTCCGTGCTATAGCAACTCCGTGTTGGAGAAACTCTGTGCTGGAGAAACTCCGCGCTGGAGAAACTCCGTGTTGGAGAAACTCCGTGTTGGAGAAACTCTGTGTTGGAGAAACTCCGTGTTGGAGAAACTCCACGTTAGAGAAACTCCGTGTTGGAGAAACTCCCTGTTGTAGAAACTCCATTTTGGAGAAACACCATGTTGAGAAACTCCGTGTTGGATAAACTCCGTGTTGGAGAAACTTCATGTTGGAGAAACTCCTGTTGGAGAAATCCGTGTTGGAGAAACTCCGTGTTGAGAAACTCCGTGTGGGAGAAACTCCGTGTTGGAGAAACTACGTGTTGGAGAAACTCCGTGTTGGAGAAACTCCGTGTTAGAGAAACTCCATGTTGGAGAACCTTCTTGTTGGAGAAACTCCTTGTTGGAGAAAATCCTTGTTGGAGAAACACCATGTTGGAGAAACTCCGTGCTGGAGAAACTCCGTGTTGTGGAAACTCCATGTTGGGGAAACTCCGTGATGGAGAAACTTCATGTTGTAGAAACTCCGTGTTGAAGAAACTCCGTGTTGGAGAAACTCCGTGTTGGAGAAACTCCGTGTTAGAGAAACTCCATGTTGGAGAAAGTCCGTGTTGGGGAATGTCAGTGTTGGAGAAAGTCAGTGTTGGAGAAACTCCGTGTTGGAGAAACTCCGTGTTAGAGAAACTCCATGTTGGAGAAAGTCCGTGTTGGAGAATGTCCGTGTTGGAGAAAGTCAGTGCTGGAGAAACTTCGTGTTGTAGAAACTCTGTGTCGGAGAAACTCCGTGTTGGAGAAAATCCGTGTCGGAGAAACTCCGTGTTGGAGGAACTCCGTCTTGGAGAATCTCCGTGTCGGAGAAACTCCATGTTGGAGAAACTCCGTGTTGGAGAAACTCCGTGTCGGGGAAACTCCGTGCTGGAGAAACTCCGTGTTGGAGAAACTCCGTGTTGGAGAAAATCCTTGTTGGAGAAACTCCGTGCTATAGCAACTCCGTGTAGGAGAAACTCTGCGCTGGAGAATTTCCGCACTGGAGAAACTCCGTGTTGGAGAAACTCTGTGTTGGAGAAACTCCGTGTTGGAGAAACTCCATGTTAGAGAAACTCCGTGTTGGAGAAAACTCCCTGTTGTAGAAACTTCATTTTAGAGAAACACCATGTCTGTAGAAACTCCCTGTTTAATAAACTCCCTGTTGGAGAAACTCCATGTTGGAGAAACTCCGTGTTGGAAACATCTGTGTTGGAGAAACTCCCTGTTGCAGAAACTCCGTGTTGGAGAAACTCCGTGTTGGAGAAACTCCGTGTTGGAGAAACTCCGTGTTCGGAGAAACTCCGTGTTGGAGAAACTCCGTGTTGGAGAAACTCTGTGTCGGAGAAAATCCGTGTTGGAGAAACTCCGTGTTGGAGAAACTTCTTGTTGTTGAAACTCCGTGTTGGAGAAACTCCATGTTGTAGAAACTCCGTGTAGGAGAAACTCCGTGTTTTAGAAACTCCGTGTCGGAGAAACTCCGTGTTGTAGTAACTCTGTGTCAGAGAAACTCCGTGTCGGAGAAACTCCGTGTTGGAGAAACTCCGTGTTGGAGAAACTCCGTGTTGGAGAAACTCCTTGTTGGAGAAACTCCATGTTGGAGAAACTCCGTGTTGGAGAAACTTCGTGTTGGAGAAACTCCGTGTTGGAGAAACTCCGTGTTGGAGAAACTCCGTGCTAGAGAAACTCCGTGTTTGAGACACTCCACGTTGGAGAATCTCCTTGTTGGAGAAAACCTTGTTGGAGAAACTCCTTGTTGGAGAAACTCCGTGTTGGAGAAAATCCGTGCTGGAGAAACTTCGTGTTGGGGAAACTCCGCGTTGGAGAAACTCCACGTTGGAGAAACTCCGTGTCGGAGAAACTCCGTGTCGGAGAAACTCCGTGTTGGAGAAACTCTGTGTCGGAGAAACTCCGTGTCGGAGAAACTCCGTGTGGAGAAACTCCGTGTTGGAGAAACTCCGTGTCGGAGAAACTCAGTGTCGGAGAAACTCCGTGTCGGAGAAACTCCGTGTTGGAGAAACTCCTTGTTGAAGAAACTCCGTGTTGGAGAAACTCCGTGTTGGAGAAACTCCGTGCTGGAGAAACTTCGTGTTGGAGAAACTCCGTGTTGGAGAAACTCCATGTTGGAGAAACTCCGTGTCGGAGAAACTCCGTGTCGGAGAAACTCCGTGTCTGGAGAAACTCCGTGTTGGAGAAACTCCGTGTTGGAGAAACTCCGTGTTGGAGAAACTCCGTGTTGGAGAAACTTCGTGTTGGAGAAACTCCTTGTTGGAGAAACTCCGTGTTGAGAAACTCCGTGTTGGAGAAACTCCGTGCTGGAGAAACTCCGTGTTCGAGAAACTCCGTGTTGGAGAAACTCCGTGTTGGAGAAACTCCGTGTTGGAGAAACTCCGTGTCTGGAGAAACTCCGTGTTGGAGAAAGTCCGTGTTGGAGAAACTCCGTGTTGGAGAAACTCCGTGTCGGAGAAACTCCGTGTTGGAGAAACTCCGTGTTGGAGAAACTCCATGTTGGAGAAACTCCATGTTGGAGAAACTTCGTGTTGGAGAAACTCCGTGTTGGAGAAACTCCTATGTTGGAGAAACTCCGTGTTGGAGAAACTCCATGTTGTAGAAACTCCGTGTTGGAGAAACTCCGTGTTGGAGAAACTCCGTGTTGGAGAAACTCCGTGTTAGAGAAACTCCGTGTTGGAGAAACTCCGTGTTGGAGAAACTCCGTGTTGGAGAAAATCCGTGTTGGAGAAACTCCGTGTTGGAGAAACTCCGTGTTGGAGAAACTCCGTGTTGGAGAAACTCCATGTTGGAGAAACTCCGTGTTGGAGAAACTCCGTGTTGGAGAAACTCCGTGTTGGAGAAACTCCGTGTTGGAGAAACTCCGTGTTGGAGAAACTCCGTGTTGGAGAAAGTCCGTGTTGGAGAAACTCCGTGTTGGAGAAACTCCGTGTTGGAGAAACTCCGTGTTGGAGAAACTCCGTGTTGGAGAAACTCCGTGTTGGAGAAACTCCGTGTTGGAGAAACTCCGTGTTGGAGAAACTCCGTGTTGGAGAAACTCCGTGTTGGAGAAACTCCGTGTTGGAGAAACTCCGTGTTGGAGAAACTCCGTGTTGGAGAAACTCCGTGTTGGAGAAACTCCGTGTTGGAGAAACTCCGTGTTGGAGAAACTCCGTGTTGGAGAAACTCCGTGTTGGAGAAACTCCGTGTTAGAGAAACTCCGTGTTGGAGAAACTCCGTGTTGGAGAAACTCCGTGTTGGAGAAACTCCGTGTTGGAGAAACTCCGTGTTAGAGAAACTCCATGTTGGAGAACCTTCTTGTTGGAGAAACTCCTTGTTGGAGAAAATCCTTGTTGGAGAAACACCATGTTGGAGAAACTCCGTGCTGGAGAAACTCCGTGTTGTGGAAACTCCGTGTTGGAGAAACTCCGTGTTGGAGAAACTCCGTGTTGGAGAAACTCCGTGTTAGAGAAACTCCATGTTGGAGAAAGTCCGTGTTGGGGAATGTCAGTGTTGGAGAAAGTCAGTGTTGGAGAAACTCCGTGTTGGAGAAACTCCGTGTTAGAGAAACTCCATGTTGGAGAAAGTCCGTGTTGGAGAAAGTCCGTGTTGGAGAAAGTCAGTGCTGGAGAAACTTCGTGTTGTAGAAACTCTGTGTCGGAGAAACTCCGTGTTGGAGAAAATCCGTGTCGGAGAAACTCCGTGTTGGAGGAACTCCGTCTTGGAGAATCTCCGTGTCGGAGAAACTCCATGTTGGAGAAACTCCGTGTTGGAGAAACTCCGTGTCGGGGAAACTCCGTGCTGGAGAAACTCCGTGTTGGAGAAACTCCGTGTTGGAGAAAATCCTTGTTGGAGAAACTCCGTGCTATAGCAACTCCGTGTAGGAGAAACTCTGCGCTGGAGAATTTCCGCACTGGAGAAACTCCGTGTTGGAGAAACTCCTGTGTTGGAGAAACTCCGTGTTGGAGAAACACCACGTTAGAGAAACTCCGTGTTGGAGAAAAATCCCTGTTGTAGAAACTTCATTTTAGAAAAACACCATGTCTTAGAAACTCCCTGTTTAATAAACTCCCTGTTGGAGAAAGTTCATGTTGGAGAAACTCCCTGTTGGAAACATCTTTGTTGGAGAAACTCCCTGTTGCAGAAACTCCGTGTTGGAGAAACTCCGTGTTGGAGATACTACGTGTTGGAGAAACTGCGTGTTGGAGAAACTCCGTGTTCGAGAATCTCCGTGTTGTAGTAACTCCGTGTTGTAGAAACTCCGTGTTGGAGAAACTCCGTGTTGGAGAAACTCTGTGTCGGAGAAAATCCGTATTGGAGAAACTCCGTGTTGGAGAAACTTTATGTTGTTGAAACTCCGTGTTGGAGAAACTCCATGTTGTAGAAACTCCGTGTAGGAGAAACTCCGTGTTTTAGAAACTCCGTGTCGGAGAAACTCCGTGTTGTAGTAACTCTGTGTCAGAGAAACTCCGTGTCGGAGAAACTCCGTGTTGGAGAACCTTCGTGTTGGAGAAACTCCTTGTTGGAGAAAATCCTTGTTGGAGAAACTCCATGTTGGAGAAACTCCGTGTTGGAGAAACTTCGTGTTGGAGAAACTCCTTGTTGGAGAAACTCCGTGTTGGAGAAACTCCGTGCTAGAGAAACTCCGTGTTTGAGACACTCCACGTTGGAGAATCTCCTTGTTGGAAAAAACCTTGTTGGAGAAACTCCTTGTTGGAGAAACTCCGTGTTGGAGAAAATCCGTGCTGGGGAAACTTCGTGTTGGGGAAACGCCGTGTTGGAGAAACTCCACGTTGGAGAAACTCCGTGTCGGAGAAACTCCGTGTCGGAGAAACTCCGTGTTGGAGAAACTCTGTGTCGGAGAAACTCCGTGTCGGAGAAACTCCGTGTTGGAGAAACTCCGTGTTGGAGAAACTCCGTGTCGGAGAAACTCCGTGTCGGAGAAACTCCGTGTCGGAGAAACTCCGTGTTGGAGAAACTCCGTGTTGGAGAAACTCCGTGTTGGAGAAACTCCGTGTTGGAGAAACTCCGTGCTGGAGAAACTCCGTGTTGGAGAAACGCCGTGTTGGAGAAACTCCATGTTGGAGAAACTCCGTGTCGGAGAAACTCCGTGTCGGAGAAACTCCGTGTCGGAGAAACTCCGTGTTGGAGAAACTCCGTGTTGGAGAAACTCCGTGTTGGAGAAACTCCGTGTTGGAGAAACTTCGTGTTGGAGAAACTCCTTGTTGGAGAAACTCCGTGCTATAGCAAACTCCGTGTTGGAGAAACTCCGTGTTGGAGAAACTCCGTGTTCGAGAAACTCCGTGTTGGAGAAACTCTGTGTTGGAGAAACTCCGTGTTGGAGAAACTCCGCGCTGGAGAAACTTCGTGTTGGAGAAGCTCCGCGTTGGAGAAACTCCGTGTTGGAGAAACTCCGTGTCGGAGAAACTCCGTGTTGGAGAAACTCCGTGTTGGAGAAACTTCATGTTGGAGAAACTCCATGTCGAAGAAACTCCGTGTTGGAGAAACTCCGTGTTGGAGAAACTTCATGTTGTAGAAACTCCGTGTTGGAGAAACTCCATGTTGTAGAAACTCCGTGTTGAAGAAACTCCGTGTTGGAGAAACTCCGTGTTGGAGAAACTCCGTGTTAGAGAAACTCCATGTTGGAGAAAGTCCGTGTTGGAGAATGTCCGTGTTGGAGAAAATCCGTGTTGGAGAAACTCCGTGTTGTGTAAACTCCATGTTGGGGAAACTCCGTGATGGAGAAACTTCGTGTTGTAGAAACTCCGTGTTGGAGAAACTCCGTGTTGGAGAAACTCCGTGTTAGAGAAACTCCATGTTGGAGAAAGTCCGTGTTGGAGAATGTCCGTGTTGGAGAAAGTCCGTGTTGGAGAAACTCCGTGTTGGAGAAACTTGTGTTGTAGAAACTCCGTGTTGGAGAAACTCCATGTTGTAGAAACTCCGTGTTGGAGAAACTCTGTGTTGGAGAAACTCCCTGTTGAAGAAACTCCGTGTTGTAGAAACTCGGTGTTGTAGAAACTCCGTGTTCGAGATAATCCATGTTGGAGAAACTCCATGTTGGAGAAACTCCATGCTGCAGAAAATCAGCGCCGGGGAAACTACGCGCTGGATAATCTCCGCGCTGGAGAGACTTCGTGTTGGAGAAACTCCGTGTTGGAGAAACTCCGTGTTGGAGAAACTCCGTGTTAGAGAAACTCCGTGTTGGAGAAACTCCGTGTTGGAGATACTACGTGTTGGAGAAACTGCGTGTTGGAGAAACTCCGTGTTAGAGAAACTCCATGTTGGAGAACCTTCTTGTTGGAGAAACTCCTTGTTGGAGAAAATCCTTGTTGGAGAAACACCATGTTGGAGAAACTCCGTGCTGGAGAAACTCCGTGTTGTGGAAACTCCGTGTTGAAGAAACTCCGTGTTGGAGAAACTCCGTGTTGGAGAAACTCCGTGTTAGAGAAACTCCATGTTGGAGAAAGTCCGTGTTGGGGAATGTCAGTGTTGGAGAAAGTCAGTGTTGGAGAAACTCCGTGTTGGAGAAACTCCGTGTTAGAGAAACTCCATGTTGGAGAAAGTCCGTGTTGGAGAATGTCCGTGTTGGAGAAAGTCAGTGCTGGAGAAACTTCGTGTTGTAGAAACTCTGTGTCGGAGAAACTCCGTGTTGGAGAAAATCCGTGTCGGAGAAACTCCGTGTTGGAGGAACTCCGTCTTGGAGAATCTCCGTGTCGGAGAAACTCCATGTTGGAGAAACTCCGTGTTGGAGAAACTCCGTGTCGGGGAAACTCCCTGCTGGAGAAACTCCGTGTTGGAGAAACTCCGTGTTGGAGAAAATCCTTGTTGGAGAAACTCCGTGCTATAGCAACTCCGTGTAGGAGAAACTCTGCGCTGGAGAATTTCCGCACTGGAGAAACTCCGTGTTGGAGAAACTCTGTGTTGGAGAAACTCCGTGTTGGAGAAACACCACGTTAGAGAAACTCCGTGTTGGAGAAAAATCCCTGTTGTAGAAACTTCATTTTAGAAAAACACCATGTCTTAGAAACTCCCTGTTTAATAAACTCCCTGTTGGAGAAAGTTCATGTTGGAGAAACTCCCTGTTGGAAACATCTTTGTTGGAGAAACTCCCTGTTGCAGAAACTCCGTGTTGGAGAAACTCCGTGTTGGAGATACTACGTGTTGGAGAAACTGCGTGTTGGAGAAACTCCGTGTTCGAGAATCTCCGTGTTGTAGTAACTCCGTGTTGTAGAAACTCCGTGTTGGAGAAACTCCGTGTTGGAGAAACTCTGTGTCGGAGAAAATCCGTATTGGAGAAACTCCGTGTTGGAGAAACTTTATGTTGTTGAAACTCCGTGTTGGAGAAACTCCATGTTGTAGAAACTGCGTGTAGGAGAAACTCCGTGTTTTAGAAACTCCGTGTGGGAGAAACTCCGTGTTGTAGTAACTCTGTGTCAGAGAAACTCCGTGTCGGAGAAACTCCGTGTTGGAGAACCTTCTTGTTGGAGAAACTCCTTGTTGGAGAAAATCCTTGTTTGAGACACTCCACGTTGGAGAATCTCCTTGTTGGAAAAAACCTTGTTTGAGAAACTCCTTGTTGGAGAAACTCCGTGTTGGAGAAAATCCGTGCTGGGGAAACTTCGTGTTGGGGAAACGCCGCGTTGGAGAAACTCCACGTTGGAGAAACTCCGTGTCGGAGAAACTCCGTGTCGGAGAAACTCCGTGTTGGAGAAACTCTGTGTCGGAGAAACTCCGTGTCGGAGAAACTCCGTGTCGGAGAAACTCCGTGTTGGAGAAACTCCGTGTCGGAGAAACTCAGTGTCGGAGAAACTCCGTGTCGGAGAAACTCCGTGTTGGAGAAAGTCCTTGTTGAAGAAATTCCGTGTTGGAGAAACTCCGTGTTGGAGAAACTCCGTGCTGGGGAAACTTCGTGTTGGGGAAACGCCGTGTTGGAGAAACTCCATGTTGGAGAAACTCCGTGTCGGAGAAAATCCGTGTCGGAGAAACTCCGTGTCGGAGAAACTCCGTGTTGGAGAAACTCCGTGTTGGAGAAACTCCGTGTTGGAGAAACTCCGTGTTGGAGAAACTTCGTGTTGGAGAAAATCCTTGTTGGAGAAACTCCGTGCTATAGCAACTCCGTGTTGGAGAAACTCCGCGCTGGAGAAACTCCGTGTTCGAAAAACTCCGTGTTGGAGGAACTCTGTGTTGGAGAAACTCCGTGTTGGAGAAACTCCGCGCTGGAGAAACTTCGTGTTGGAGAAGCTCCGCGTTGGAGAAACTCCGTGTTGGAGAAACTCCGTGTCGGAGAAACTCCGTATTGGAGAAACTCCGTGTTGGAGAAACTTTATGTTGGAGAAACTCCATGTCGAAGAAACTTCGTATTGGAGAAACTCCGTGTTGGAGAAACTTTATGTTGTAAAAACTCCGTGTTGGAGAAACTCCATGTTGTAGAAACTCCGTGTTGAAGAAACTCCGTGTTGGAGAAACTCCGTGTTGGAGAAACTCCGTGTTAGAGAAACTCCATGTTGGAGAAAGTCCGTGTTGGAGAATGTCCGTGTTGGAGAAAATCCGTGTTGGAGAAACTCCGTGTTGTGTAAACTCCATGTTGGGGAAACTCCGTGATGGAGAAACTTCATGTTGTAGAAACTCCGTGTTGAAGAAACTTCGTGTTGGAGAAACTCCGTGTTAGAGAAACTCCATGTTGGAGAAAGTCCGTGTTGGAGAATGTCCGTGTTGGAGAAAGTCAGTGTTGGACAAACTCCGTGTTGGAGAAACTTGATGTTGTAGAAACTCCGTGTTGGAGAAACTCCATGTTGTAGAAACTCCGTGTTGGAGAAACTCTGTGTTGGAGAAACTCCCTGTTGAAGAAACTCCGTGTTGTAGAAACTCGGTGTTGTAGAAACTCCGTGTTCGAGATAATCCATGTTGGAGAAACTCCATGTTGGAGAAACTCCATGCTGCAGAAAATCAGCGCCGGGGAAACTACGCGCTGGATAATCTCCGCGCTGGAGAGACTTCGTGTTGGAGAAACTCCGTGTTGGAGAAACGCCGTGTTGGAGAAACTCCGTGTTAGAGAAACTCCATGTTGGAGAAACTCCGTGTTGGAGATACTACGTGTTGGAGAAACTGCGTGTTGGAGAAACTCCGTGTTAGAGAAACTCCATGTTGGAGAACCTTCTTGTTGGAGAAACTCCTTGTTGGAGAAAATCCTTGTTGGAGAAACACCATGTTGGAGAAACTCCGTGCTGGAGAAACTCCGTGTTGTGGAAACTCCGTGTTGGAGAAACTCCGTGATGGAGAAACTTCATGTTGGAGAAACTCCGTGTTGAAGAAACTCCGTGTCGGAGAAACTCCGTGTTGGAGAAACTCCGTGTTAGAGAAACTCCATGTTGGAGAAAGTCCGTGTTGGAGAATGTCCGTGTTGGAGAAAGTCAGTGTTGGAGAAACTCCGTGTTGGAGAAACTCCGTGTTGGAGAAACTCCATGTTGGAGAAAGTCCGTGTTGGAGAAACTCCGTGTTGGAGAAAGTCAGTGCTGGAGAAACTCCTTGTTGGAGAAACTCCGTGCTATAGCAACTCCGTGTAGGAGAAACTCTGCGCTGGAGAATTTCCGCACTGGAGAAACTCCGTGTTGGAGAAACTCTGTGTTGGAGAAACTCCGTGTTGGAGAAACACCACGTTAGAGAAACTCCGTGTTGGAGAAAAATCCCTGTTGTAGAAACTTCATTTTAGAAAAACACCATGTCTTAGAAACTCCCTGTTTAATAAACTCCCTGTTGGAGAAAGTTCATGTTGGAGAAACTCCCTGTTGGAAACATCTTTGTTGGAGAAACTCCCTGTTGCAGAAACTCCGTGTTGGAGAAACTCCGTGTTGGAGATACTACGTGTTGGAGAAACTGCGTGTTGGAGAAACTCCGTGTTCGAGAATCTCCGTGTTGTAGTAACTCCGTGTTGTAGAAACTCCGTGTTGGAGAAACTCCGTGTTGGAGAAACTCTGTGTCGGAGAAAATCCGTATTGGAGAAACTCCGTGTTGGAGAAACTTTATGTTGTTGAAACTCCGTGTTGGAGAAACTCCATGTTGTAGAAACTCCGTGTAGGAGAAACTCCGTGTTTTAGAAACTCCGTGTCGGAGAAACTCCGTGTTGTAGTAACTCTGTGTCAGAGAAACTCCGTGTCGGAGAAACTCCGTGTTGGAGAACCTTCTTGTTGGAGAAACTCCTTGTTGGAGAAAATCCTTGTTTGAGACACTCCACGTTGGAGAATCTCCTTGTTGGAAAAAACCTTGTTTGAGAAACTCCTTGTTGGAGAAACTCCGTGTTGGAGAAAATCCGTGCTGGGGAAACTTCGTGTTGGGGAAACGCCGCGTTGGAGAAACTCCACGTTGGAGAAACTCCGTGTCGGAGAAACTCCGTGTCGGAGAAACTCCGTGTTGGAGAAACTCTGTGTCGGAGAAACTCCGTGTCGGAGAAACTCCGTGTCGGAGAAACTCCGTGTTGAGAAACTCCGTGTCGGAGAAACTCAGTGTCGGAGAAACTCCGTGTCGGAGAAACTCCGTGTTGGAGAAAGTCCTTGTTGAAGAAATTCCGTGTTGGAGAAACTCCGTGTTGGAGAAACTCCGTGCTGGGGAAACTTCGTGTTGGGGAAACGCCGTGTTGGAGAAACTCCATGTTGGAGAAACTCCGTGTCGGAGAAAATCCGTGTCGGAGAAACTCCGTGTCGGAGAAACTCCGTGTTGGAGAAACTCCGTGTTGGAGAAACTCCGTGTTGGAGAAACTCCGTGTTGGAGAAACTTCGTGTTGGAGAAAATCCTTGTTGGAGAAACTCCGTGCTATAGCAACTCCGTGTTGGAGAAACTCCGCGCTGGAGAAACTCCGTGTTCGAAAAACTCCGTGTTGGAGGAACTCTGTGTTGGAGAAACTCCGTGTTGGAGAAACTCCGCGCTGGAGAAACTTCGTGTTGGAGAAGCTCCGCGTTGGAGAAACTCCGTGTTGGAGAAACTCCGTGTTGGAGAAACACCGTGTCGGAGAAACTCCGTATTGGAGAAACTCCGTGTTGGAGAAACTTTATGTTGGAGAAACTCCATGTCGAAGAAACTTCGTATTGGAGAAACTCCGTGTTGGAGAAACTTTATGTTGTAAAAACTCCGTGTTGGAGAAACTCCATGTTGTAGAAACTCCGTGTTGAAGAAACTCCGTGTTGGAGAAACTCCGTGTTGGAGAAACTCCGTGTTAGAGAAACTCCATGTTGGAGAAAGTCCGTGTTGGAGAATGTCCGTGTTGGAGAAAATCCGTGTTGGAGAAACTCCGTGTTGTGTAAACTCCATGTTGGGGAAACTCCGTGATGGAGAAACTTCATGTTGTAGAAACTCCGTGTTGAAGAAACTCCGTGTTGGAGAAACTCCGTGTTGGAGAAACTCCGTGTTAGAGAAACTCCATGTTGGAGAAAGTCCGTGTTGGAGAATGTCCGTGTTGGAGAAAGTCAGTGTTGGACAAACTCCGTGTTGGAGAAACTTGATGTTGTAGAAACTCCGTGTTGGAGAAACTCCATGTTGTAGAAACTCCGTGTTGGAGAAACTCTGTGTTGGAGAAACTCCCTGTTGAAGAAACTCCGTGTTGTAGAAACTCGGTGTTGTAGAAACTCCGTGTTCGAGATAATCCATGTTGGAGAAACTCCATGTTGGAGAAACTCCATGCTGCAGAAAATCCGCGCCGGGGAAACTACGCGCTGGATAATCTCCGCGCTGGAGAGACTTCGTGTTGGAGAAACTCCGTGTTGGAGAAACGCCGTGTTGGAGAAACTCCGTGTTAGAGAAACTCCATGTTGGAGAAAGTCCGTGTTGGAGAATGTCCGTGTTGGAGAAAGTCCGTGTTGGAGAAACTCCGTGTGGAGAAACTTTATGTTGTAGAAACTCCGTGTTGGAGCAACTCCATGTTGTAGAAACTCCGTGTTGGAGAAACTCTGTGTTGGAGAAACTCCCTGTTGAAGAAACTCCGTGTTGTAGAAACTCCGTGTTGGGAAACTTCGTGTTGGGGAAACTCCGTGTTGGAGAAACTCCATGTTGGAGAAACTCCGTGTCGGAGAAACTCCGTGTTGGAGAAACTCCGTGTTGGAGAAACTCCGTGTCGGAGAAACTCCGTGTTGGAGAAACTCCGTGTTGGAGAAACTCCGTGTTGGAGAAACTCAGTGTCGGAGAAACTCCGTGTCGGAGAAACTCCGTGTTGGAGAAACTCCTTGTTGGAGAAATTCCGTGTTGGAGAAACTCCGTGTTGGAGAAACTCCGTGCTGGGGAAACTTCGTGTTGGAGAAACTCCGTGTTGGAGAAACTCCGTGCTTGGAGAAACTCCGTGTCGGAGAAACTCCGTGTCGGAGAAACTCCGTGTCGGAGAAACTCCGTGTTGGAGAAACTCCGTGTTGGAGAAACTCCGTGTTGGAGAAACTCCATGTTGGAGAAAGTCCGTGTTGGAGAAAGTCCGTGTTGGAGAAACTCCGTGTTGGAGAAACTCCGTGTTGGAGAAACTCCATGTTGTAGAAACTCCGTGTTGGAGAAACTCCATGTTGTAGAAACTCCGTGTTGGAGAAACTCTGTGTTGGAGAAACTCCCTGTTGAAGAAACTCCGTGTTGGAGAAACTCCGTGCTGGGGAAACTTCGTGTTGGAGAAACGCCGTGTTGGAGAAACTCCATGTTGGAGAAACTCCGTGTCGGAGAAACTCCGTGTTGTAGAAACTCCGTGTTGGAGAAAGTTCTTGTTGGAGAAACTCCGTGTAGGAGAAACTTCGTGCTGGAGAAACTCTGTGTCGGAGAAACTCCCTGTTGAAGAAACTCCGTGTTGTAGAAACTCGGTGTTGTAGAAACTCCGTGTTGGAGATAATCCATGTTGGAGAAACTCCATGTTGGAGAAACTCCATGCTGCAGAAACTCCGCGTCGGGGAAACTACGCGCTGGATAATCTCCGCGCTGGAGAGACTTCGTGTTGGAGAAACTCCGTGTTGGAGAAACGCCGTGTTGGAGAAACTCCGTGTTAGAGAAACTCCATGTTGGAGAAAGTCCGTGTTGGAGAATGTCCGTGTTGGAGAAACTCCGTGTTGGAGAAACTTTATGTTGTAGAAACTCCGTGTTGGAGCAACTCCATGTTGTAGAAACTCCGTGTTGGAGAAACTCTGTGTTGGAGAAACTCCCTGTTGAAGAAACTCCGTGTTGTAGAAACTCCGTGTTGTAGAAACTCCGTGTTGGAGATAATCCATGTTGGAGAAACTCCATGTTGGAGAAACTCCATGCTGCAGAAAATCCGCGCTGGGGAAATTACGCGCTGGAGAATCTCCGCCCAGGAGAGACTTCGTGTTGGAGAAACTCCGTGTTGCAGAAACTCCGTGTTGGAGAAACTCCGTGTGTGAGAAACTCCGTGTTGGAGAAACTCCGTGTTGGAGAAGCTCCGTGTTGGAGAAACTTCGTATCAGAGAAAGTCCGTGTCGGAGAAACTCCGTGTTGGAGAAACTCCGTGTTGGAGAAACTCCGTGTTGGAGAAACTCCTTGTTGGAGAAACTCCGTGTTTGAGAAACTCCGTGTTGGAGAAACTCCGTGTTGGAGAAACTCCGTGTTGAGAAACTCCGTGTTGGAGAAACTCCGTGTTGGAGAAACTCCGTGTTGGAGAAACTCCGTGTTGGAGGAACTCTGTGTTGGAGAAACTCCGTGTTGGAGAAACTCCGCGCTGGAGAAACTTCGTGTTGGAGAAGCTCCGCGTTGGAGAAACTCCGTGTTGGAGAAACTCCGTGTTGGAGAAACACCGTGTCGGAGAAACTCCGTATTGGAGAAACTCCGTGTTGGAGAAACTTTATGTTGGAGAAACTCCATGTCGAAGAAACTTCGTATTGGAGAAACTCCGTGTTGGAGAAACTTTATGTTGTAAAAACTCCGTGTTGGAGAAACTCCATGTTGTAGAAACTCCGTGTTGAAGAAACTCCGTGTTGGAGAAACTCCGTGTTGGAGAAACTCCGTGTTAGAGAAACTCCATGTTGGAGAAAGTCCGTGTTGGAGAATGTCCGTGTTGGAGAAAATCCGTGTTGGAGAAACTCCGTGTTGTGTAAACTCCATGTTGGGGAAACTCCGTGATGGAGAAACTTCATGTTGTAGAAACTCCGTGTTGAAGAAACTCCGTGTTGGAGAAACTCCGTGTTGGAGAAACTCCGTGTTAGAGAAACTCCATGTTGGAGAAAGTCCGTGTTGGAGAATGTCCGTGTTGGAGAAAGTCAGTGTTGGACAAACTCCGTGTTGGAGAAACTTGATGTTGTAGAAACTCCGTGTTGGAGAAACTCCATGTTGTAGAAACTCCGTGTTGGAGAAACTCTGTGTTGGAGAAACTCCCTGTTGAAGAAACTCCGTGTTGTAGAAACTCGGTGTTGTAGAAACTCCGTGTTCGAGATAATCCATGTTGGAGAAACTCCATGTTGGAGAAACTCCATGCTGCAGAAAATCCGCGCCGGGGAAACTACGCGCTGGATAATCTCCGCGCTGGAGAGACTTCGTGTTGGAGAAACTCCGTGTTGGAGAAACGCCGTGTTGGAGAAACTCCGTGTTAGAGAAACTCCATGTTGGAGAAAGTCCGTGTTGGAGAATGTCCGTGTTGGAGAAAGTCCGTGTTGGAGAAACTCCGTGTTGGAGAAACTTTATGTTGTAGAAACTCCGTGTTGGAGCAACTCCATGTTGTAGAAACTCCGTGTTGGAGAAACTCTGTGTTGGAGAAACTCCCTGTTGAAGAAACTCCGTGTTGTAGAAACTCCGTGCTGGAGAAACTTCGTGTTGGGGAAACGCCGCTGTTGGAGAAACTCCACGTTGGAGAAACTCCGTGTCGGAGAAACTCCGTGTTGGAGAAACTCCGTGTTGGAGAAACTCCGTGTCGGAGAAACTCCGTGTTGGAGAAACTCCGTGTTGGAGAAACTCCGTGTTGGAGAAACTCCGTGTTGGAGAAACTCCGTGTTGGAGAAAGTCCGTGTTGGAGAAACTCCGTGTTGGAGAAACTCCGTGTTGGAGAAACTTCTGTTGTAGAAACTCCGTGTTGGAGAAACTCCTGTTGGAGAAACTCCGTGTTGGAGAAACTCCGTGTTGGAGAAACTCCTGTTGAGAAACTCCGTGTTGGAGAAACTCCGTGCTGGGGAAACTTCGTGTTGGGGAAACGCCGTGTTGGAGAAACTCCATGTTGGAGAAACTCCGTGTCGGAGAAACTCCGTGTTGTAGAAACTCCGTGTTGGAGAAACTCCGTGTTGGAGAAACTCCGTGTTGGAGAAACTCTGTGTTGGAGAAACTCCGTGTTGGAGAAACTCCGTGTTGGAGAAACTCCGTGTTAGAGAAACTCCATGTTGGAGAAAGTCCGTGTTGGAGAATGTCCGTGTTGGAGAAAGTCCGTGTTGGAGAAACTCCGTGTTGGAGAAACTTTATGTTGTAGAAACTCCGTGTTGGAGCAACTCCATGTTGTAGAAACTCCGTGTTGGAGAAACTCTGTGTTGGAGAAACTCCCTGTTGAAGAAACTCCGTGTTGTAGAAACTCCGTGCTGGGGAAACTTCGTGTTGGGGAAACGCCGCGTTGGAGAAACTCCATGTTGGAGAAACTCCGTGTCGGAGAAACTCCTTGTTGTAGAAACTCCGTGTTGGAGAAAGTTATTGTTAGAGAAACTCCGTGTAGGAGAAACTTCGTGCTGGAGAAACTCTGTGTCGGAGAAACTCTGTGTCGGAGAAACTCCCTGTTGAAGAAACTCCGTGTTGTAGAAACTCGGTGTTGTAGAAACTCCGTGTTGGAGATAATCCATGTTGGAGAAACTCCATGTTGGAGAAACTCCATGCTGCAGAAAATCCGCGCCGGGGAAACTACGCGCTGGATAATCTCCGCGCTGGAGAGACTTCGTGTTGGAGAAACTCCGTGTTGGAGAAACGCCGTGTTGGAGAAACTCCGTGTTAGAGAAACTCCATGTTGGAGAAAGTCCGTGTTGGAGAATGTCCGTGTTGGAGAAACTCCGTGTTGGAGAAACTTTATGTTGTAGAAACTCCGTGTTGGAGCAACTCCATGTTGTAGAAACTCCGTGTTGGAGAAACTCTGTGTTGGAGAAACTCCCTGTTGAAGAAACTCCGTGTTGTAGAAACTCCGTGTTGTAGAAACTCCGTGTTGGAGATAATCCATGTTGGAGAAACTCCATGTTGGAGAAACTCCATGCTGCAGAAAATCCGCGCTGGGGAAATTACGCGCTGGAGAATCTCCGCCCAGGAGAGACTTCGTGTTGGAGAAACTCCGGGTTGCAGAAACTCCGTGTTGGAGAAACTCCGTGTGTGAGAAACTCCGTGTTGGAGAAACTCCGTGTTGGAGAAGCTCCGTGTTGGAGAAACTTCGTATCAGAGAAAGTCCGTGTCGGAGAAACTCCGTGTCGGAGAAACTCCGTGTTGTAGAAACTTCGTGTTGGCGAAACTCCTTGTTGTAGAAACTCCGTGTTAGAGAAACACCATGTTGGAGAATCTCCTTGTTGGAAAAAATCCTTTATTTAGAAACTCCTTGTTGGAGAAACTCCGTGCTGGGGAAACTCCATGTTGTAGAAACTTCGTGTTGGAGAAACTCCGTGTTGTAGAAACTTCGTGTTGGCGAAACTCCATGTTGTAGAAACTTCGTGTTGGAGAAACTCTGTGTTGGAGAAACTTATTGTTAGAGAAACTCCGTGTTGGAGAAACTTCGTGCTGGAGAAACTTCGTGTTGTAGAAACTCTGTGTCGTAGAAACTCCGTGTTGGAGAAACTCCGTGTCGGAGAAACTCCTTGTTGGAGGAACTCCGTCTTGGAGAATCTCCGTGTCAAAGAAACTCCATGTTGGAGAAACTTTATGTTGTTGAAACTCCGTGTTGGAGAAACTCCATGTTGTAGAAACTCCGTGTAGGAGAAACTCCGTGTTTTAGAAACTCCGTGTTGGAGAAACTCCGTGTTGTAGAAACTCTGTGTCCGAGAAACTCCGTGTCGGAGAAACTCCGTGTTGGAGAAACTCCATGTTGAAGAAACTCCGTGTCGGAGAAACTCCGTGTCGGAGAAACTCCGTGTTGGAGAAACTCCGTGTGGGGAAACTCCGTGTTGGAGAAACTCCGTGTTGGAGAAACTCCGTGTTGGAGAAAATCCTTGTTGGAGAAACTCCGTGCTATAGCAACTCCGTGTTGGAGAAACTCTGTGCTGGAGAAACTCCGCGCTGGAGAAACTCTGTGTGGGAGAAACTCCGTGTTTTGGGAAACTCTGTGTTGGAGAAACTGCGTGTTGGAGAAACTCTGTGTCGGAGAAATTCCTTGTTGGAGAAACTCCGTGCTGGAGAAACTCCTTGTTGGAGAAACTCCTTGTTGGAGAAACTTCGTGTTGGAGAAACTCCGTGTTGGATAAATTTCGTGTAGGAGAAACTCCGTGTTTTAGAAACTCCGTGTTGGAGAAACTCCGTGTTGTAGAAACTCTGTGTCAGAGAAACTCCCTGTTGGGGAAACTCCCTGTTGGAGAAACTCCGTGTTGGAGAAACTCCTTGTTGGAGAAACTCCTTGTTGGAGAAAATCCTTGTTGGAGAAACTCCATGTTGGAGAAACTCCGTGCTGGAGAAACTCCGTGTTGTGGAAACTCCATGTGTGGGAAACTCCGTGATGGAGAAACTTCATGTTGTAGAAACTCCGTGTTGAAGAAACTCCGTGTTGGAGAAACTCCGTGTTGGAGAAACTCCGTGTTAGAGAAACTCCATGTTGGAGAAAGTCCGTGTTGGAGAATGTCCGTGTTGGAGAAAGTCAGAGTTGGAGAAACTCCGTGTTGGAGAAACTTGATGTTGTAGAAACTCCGTGTTGGAGAAACTCCATGTTGTAGAAACTCCGTGTTGGAGAAACTCTGTGTTGGAGAAACTCCCTGTTGAAGAAACTCCGTGTTGTAGAAACTCCGTGTTGTAGAAACTCCGTGTTGGAGATAATCCATGTTGGAGAAACTCCATGTTGGAGAAACTCCATGCTGCAGAAAATCCGCGCTGGGGAAACTACGCGCTGGAGAATCTCCGCGCTGGAGAGACTTCGTGTTGGAGAAACTCCGTGTTGTAGAAACTCCGTGTTGGAGAAACTCCGTGTGTGAGAAACTCCGTGTTGGAGAAACTCCGTGTTGGAGAAGCTCCGTGTTGGAGAAACTTCGTATCGGAGAAACGTCCGTGTCGGAGAAACTCCGTGTTGTAGAAACTCCGTGTTGGCGAAACTCCTTGTTGGAGAAACTCCGTGTTGGAGAAACTTCTTGTTAGAGAAACTCCGTGTTGGAGAAACTCCGTGTTGTAGAAACTCTGTGTCAGAGAAACTCGTGTTGGAGAAACTCCGTGTTGCAGAAACTCCGTGTTGGAGAAACTCCGTGTTGGAGAAACTCCGTGTCGGAGAAACTCCGTGTTGGAGAAACTCCGTGTTGGAGAAACTCCATGTTGAAGAAACTCCTTGTTGGAGAAACTCCGTGCATTGTAGAAACTCCTTGTTGGAGAAACTCCGTGCTGGAGAAACTCCATGTTGTAGAAACTTCGTGTTGGAGAAACTCCGTGTTGTAGAAACTCCGTGTTGGAGAAACTCCATGTTGTAGAAACTCCGTGTTGGAGAAACTCTGTGTTGGAGAAACTTACTGTTAGAGAAACTCCGTGTTGGAGAAACTTCGTGCTGGAGAAACTTCGTGTTGTAGAAACTCTGTGTCGGAGAAACTCCCTGTTGGAGAAACTCCGTGTTGGAGAAACTCCGTGTTGGAGAAACTCCGTGTTGGAGAAACTCCGTGTCGGAGAAACTCCATGTTGGAGAAACTCCGTGTTGGAGAAACTCCGTGTCGGGGAAACTCCGTGTTGGAGAAACTCCGTGTTGGAGAAACTCCGTGTTGGAGAAAATCCGTGTTGGAGAAACTCCGTGCTATAGCAACTCCGTGTTGGAGAAACTCTGTGCTGGAGAAACTCCGTGTGGGAGAAACTCCGTGTTGGAGAAACTCCGTGTTGGAGAAACTCCGTGTTGGAGAAACTCCGTGTTGGAGAAACTCCGTGTTGGAGAAACTCCGTGCTGGAGAAACTCCGTGTTGGAGAAACTCCGTGTTGGAGAAACTCCGTGTTGGAGAAACTCCGTGTTGGAGAAACTCCGTGTGGAGAAACTCCGTGTTGGAGAAACTCCGTGTTGGAGAAACTCCGTGTTGGAGAAACTTCGTGTCGGAGAAACTCCGTGTCGGAGAAACTCCGTGTTGGAGAAACTCCGTGTTGGAGAAACTCCGTGTTGGAGAAACTCCGTGTTGAGAAACTCCATGTTGGAGAAACTTCTTGTTGGAGAAAATCCGTGTTGGAGAAACTCCGTGTTGGAGAAACTCCGTGCTGGAGAAACTCCGTGTTGTGAGAAACTCCGTGTTGGAGAAACTCCGTGATGGAGAAACTTCATGTTGTAGAAACTCCGTGTTGGAGAAACTTCGTGTTGGAGAAACTCCGTGTTGGAGAAACTCCGTGTTGGAGAAACTCCATGTTGGAGAAACTCCGTGTTGGAGAAACTCCGTGTTGGAGAAACTCCGTGTTGGAGAAACTCCGTGTCGGGGAAACTCCGTGCTGGAGAAACTCCGTGTTGGAGAAACTCCGTGTTGGAGAAAATCCTTGTTGGAGAAACTCCGTGCTATAGCAACTCCGTGTAGGAGAAACTCTGCGCTGGAGAAACTCCGCGCTGGAGAAACTCCGTGTTGGAGAAACTCCGTGTTGGAGAAACTCTGTGTTGGAGAAACTCCGTGTTGGAGAAACACCACGTTAGAGAAACTCCGTGTTGGAGAAAAATCCCTGTTGTAGAAACTTCATTTTAGAAAAACACCATGTCTTAGAAACTCCCTGTTAATAAACTCCCTGTTGGAGAAAGTTCATGTTGGAGAAACTCCCTGTTGGAAACATCTTTGTTGGAGAAACTCCCTGTTGCAGAAACTCCGTGTTGGAGAAACTCCGTGTTGGAGAAACTACGTGTTGGAGAAACTGCGTGTTGGAGAAACTCCGTGTTCGAGAATCTCCGTGTTGTAGTAACTCCGTGTTGTAGAAACTCCGTGTTGGAGAAACTCCGTGTTGGAGAAACTCCGTGTTGGAGAAACTCCGTGTTGGAGAAACTCCGTGTTGGAGAAACTCTTGTTGGAGAAACTCCGTGTTGGAGAAACTCCGTGCTGGAGAAACTTCGTGTTGGAGAAACTCCGTGTTGGAGAAACTCCGTGTTGGAGAAACTCCGTGTCGGAGAAACTCCGTGTTGGAGAAACTCCGTGTTGGAGAAACTCCGTGTTGGAGAAACTCCGTGTCGGAGAAACTCCGTGTCGGAGAAACTCCGTGTTGGAGAAACTCCTTGTTGGAGAAACTCCGTGTTGGAGAAACTCCGTGTTGGAGAAACTCCGTGTTGGAGAAACTTCGTGTTGGAGAAACTCCGTGTTGGAGAAACTCCGTGTTGGAGAAACTCCGTGTTGGAGAAACTCCGTGTTGGAGAAACTCCGTGTTGGAGAAACTCCATGTTGGAGAAACTCCATGTTGGAGAAACTCCGTGTCTGGAGAAAATCCGTGCTGGGGAAACTCCGTGTTGGAGAAACTCCGCGCTGGAGAAGACTCCGTGTTGGAGAAACTCCGTGTTGGAGAAACTCCGTGTTGGAGAAACTCCGTGTTAGAGAAACTCCGTGTTGGAGAAACTCCGTGTTGGAGAAACTCCGTGTTGGAGAAACTCCGTGTTGGAGAAACTCCGTGTGGAGAAACTTCATGTTGGAGAAACTCCGTGTTGGAGAAACTCCTTGTTGTAGAAACTCCGTGTTGGAGAAACTCTCGTGTTGGAGAAACTCCGTGTTGGAGAAACTCCGTGTTGGAGAAACTCCGTGTTGGAGAAACTCCGTGTTGGAGAAACTCCGTGTTGGAGAAACTCCGTGTCGGAGAAACTCCGTGTCGGAGAAACTCCGTGTTGGAGAAACTCCGTGTTGGAGAAACTCCGTGTTGGAGAAACTCCGTGTTGGAGAAACTCCGTGTTGGAGAAACTCCGTGTTGGAGAAACTCCGTGTTGGAGAAACTCCGTGTTGGAGAAACTCCGTGTTGGAGAAACTCCGTGTTGGAGAAACTCCGTGTTGGAGAAACTCCGTGTTGGAGAAACTTCGTGTTGGAGAAACTCCGTGTTGGAGAAACTCCGTGTTGGAGAAACTCCGTGTCGGAGAAACTCCGTGTTGGAGAAACTCCGTGTTGGAGAAACTCCGTGTTGGAGAAACTCCGTGTTGGAGAAACTCCGTGTTGGAGAAACTCCGTGTTGGAGAAACTTCGTGTTGGAGAAACTCCGTGTTGGAGAAACTCCATGTTGGAGAAACTCCGTGTTGGAGAAACTCCGTGTTGGAGAAACTCCGTGTTGGAGAAACTCCGTGTTGGAGAAACTCTGTGTTGGAGAAACTCCGTGTTGGAGAAACTCCATGTTGGAGAAACTCCGTGTTGGAGAAACTCTGTGTTGGAGAAACTCCCTGTTGAAGAAACTCCGTGTTGGAGAAACTCCGTGCTGGGAGAAACTCCGTGTTGGAGAAACTCCGTGTTGGAGAAACTCCATGTTGGAGAAACTCCGTGTTGGAGAAACTCCGTTGGAGAAACTCCGTGTTGGAGAAAGTCCGTGTTGGAGAAACTCCGTGTTGGAGAAACTCCGTGTTGGAGAAACTCTGTGTCGGAGAAACTCCGTGTCGGAGAAACTCCGTGTTGTAGAAACTCCGTGTTGGAGAAACTCGGTGTTGTAGAAACTCCGTGTTGGAGAAACTCCATGTTGGAGAAACTCCATGTTGGAGAAACTCCATGCTGCAGAAAATCCGCGCCGGGGAAACTACGCGCTGGATAATCTCCGCGCTGGAGAGACTTCGTGTTGGAGAAACTCCGTGTTGGAGAAACGCCGTGTTGGAGAAACTCCGTGTTAGAGAAACTCCATGTTGGAGAAAGTCCGTGTTGGAGAATGCTCCGTGTTGGAGAAACTCCGTGTTGGAGAAACTTTATGTTGTAGAAACTCCGTGTTGGAGCAACTCCATGTTGTAGAAACTCCGTGTTGGAGAAACTCTGTGTTGGAGAAACTCCCTGTTGAAGAAACTCCGTGTTGTAGAAACTCCGTGTTGTAGAAACTCCGTGTTGGAGATAATCCATGTTGGAGAAACTCCATGTTGGAGAAACTCCATGCTGCAGAAAATCCGCGCTGGGGAAATTACGCGCTGGAGAATCTCCGCCCAGGAGAGACTTCGTGTTGGAGAAACTCCGTGTTGCAGAAACTCCGTGTTGGAGAAACTCCGTGTTGAGAAACTCCGTGTTGGAGAAACTCCGTGTTGGAGAAACTCCGTGTTGGAGAAACTTCGTGTTAGAGAAACTCCGTGTTGGAGAAACTCCGTGTTGGAGAAACTCCGTGTTGGAGAAACTTCGTGTTGGAGAAACTCCGTGTTGGAGAAACTCCGTGTTAGAGAAACACCATGTTGGAGAAACTCCTTGTTGGAGAAAATCCTTTATTTAGAAACTCCGTGTTGGAGAAACTCCGTGCTGGGGAAACTCCATGTTGTAGAAACTTCGTGTTGGAGAAACTCCGTGTTGTAGAAACTTCGTGTTGGCGAAACTCCATGTTGTAGAAACTTCGTGTTGGAGAAACTCTGTGTTGGAGAAACTTATTGTTAGAGAAACTCCGTGTTGGAGAAACTTCGTGCTGGAGAAACTTCGTGTTGTAGAAACTCTGTGTCGTAGAAACTCCGTGTTGGAGAAACTCCGTGTCGGAGAAACTCCGTGTTGGAGGAACTCCGTCTTGGAGAATCTCCGTGTCAAAGAAACTCCATGTTGGAGAAACTTTATGTTGTTGAAACTCCGTGTTGGAGAAACTCCATGTTGTAGAAACTCCGTGTAGGAGAAACTCCGTGTTTTAGAAACTCCGTGTTGGAGAAACTCCGTGTTGTAGAAACTCTGTGTCCGAGAAACTCCGTGTCGGAGAAACTCCGTGTTGGAGAAACTCCGTGTTGGAGAAACTCCGTGTCGGAGAAACTCCGTGTTGGAGAAACTCCGTGTTGGAGAAACTCCGTGTTGGAGAAACTCCGTGTTGGAGAAACTCCGTGTTGGAGAAAATCCTTGTTGGAGAAACTCCGTGCTATAGCAACTCCGTGTTGGAGAAACTCTGTGCTGGAGAAACTCCGCGCTGGAGAAACTCTGTGTGGGAGAAACTCCGTGTTTTGGAGAAACTCGTGTTGGAGAAACTGCGTGTTGGAGAAACTCTGTGTCGGAGAAATTCCTTGTTGGAGAAACTCCGTGCTGGAGAAACTCCTTGTTGGAGAAACTCCTTGTTGGAGAAACTTCGTGTTGGAGAAACTCCGTGTTGGATAAATTTCGTGTAGGAGAAACTCCGTGTTTTAGAAACTCCGTGTTGGAGAAACTCCGTGTTGTAGAAACTCTGTGTCAGAGAAACTCCGTGTTGGAGAAACTCCGTGTTGGAGAAACTCCGTGTTGGAGAAACTTCGTGTTGGAGAAACTCCTTGTTGGAGAAAATCCTTGTTGGAGAAACTCCATGTTGGAGAAACTCCGTGCTGGAGAAACTCCGTGTTGTGGAAACTCCATGTTGGGGAAACTCCGTGATGGAGAAACTTCATGTTGTAGAAACTCCGTGTTGAAGAAACTCCGTGTTGGAGAAACTCCGTGTTGGAGAAACTCCGTGTTAGAGAAACTCCATGTTGGAGAAAGTCCGTGTTGGAGAATGTCCGTGTTGGAGAAAGTCAGTGTTGGAGAAACTCCGTGTTGGAGAAACTTGATGTTGGAGAAACTCCGTGTTGGAGAAACTCCATGTTGTAGAAACTCCGTGTTGGAGAAACTCCTGTGTTGGAGAAACTCCCTGTTGAAGAAACTCCGTGTTGTAGAAACTCCGTGTTGTAGAAACTCCGTGTTGGAGAAAATCCATGTTGGAGAAACTCCATGTTGGAGAAACTCCATGCTGCAGAAAATCCGCGCTGGGGAAACTACGCGCTGGAGAATCTCCGCGCTGGAGAGACTTCGTGTTGGAGAAACTCCGTGTTGTAGAAACTCCGTGTTGGAGAAACTCCGTGTGTGAGAAACTCCGTGTTGGAGAAACTCCGTGTTGGAGAAGCTCCGTGTTGGAGAAACTTCGTATCTGGAGAAAGTCCGTGTCGGAGAAACTCCGTGTTGTAGAAACTCCGTGTTGGCGAAACTCCTTGTTGTAGAAACTCCGTGTTGGAGAAACTTCTTGTTGAGAAACTCCGTGTAGGAGAAACTCCGTGTTGGAGAAACTCTGTGTCGGAGAAACTCCGTGTCGGAGAAACTCCGTGTTGGAGAAACTCCGTGTTGGAGAAACTCCGTGTCGGAGAAACTCCGTGTTGGAGAAACTCCGTGTTAGAGAAACACCATGTTGGAGAATCTCCTTGTTGGAAAAAATCCGTCATTTAGAAACTCCTTGTTGGAGAAACTCCGTGCTGGGGAAACTCCGTGTTGTAGAAACTTCGTGTTGGAGAAACTCCGTGTTGTAGAAACTTCGTGTTGGAGAAACTCCGTGTTGGAGAAACTTATTGTTAGAGAAACTCCGTGTTGGAGAAACTTCGTGCTGGAGAAACTTCGTGTTGTAGAAACTCTGTGTCGTAGAAACTCCGTGTTGGAGAAACTCCGTGTCGGAGAAACTCCGTGTTGGAGGAACTCCGTCTTGGAGAATCTCCGTGTCGGAGAAACTCCATGTTGGAGAAACTCCGTGTTGGAGAAACTCCGTGTCGGGAGAAACTCCGTGTTGGAGAAACTCCGTGTTGGAGAAACTCCGTGTTGGAGAAACTCCGTGTTGGAGAAACTCCGTGCTGTAGAAACTCCGTGTTGGAGAAACTCCGTGTTGGAGAAACTCCGTGTTGGAGAAACTCCGTGTTGGAGAAACTCCGTGTTGGAGAAACTCCGTGTTGGAGAAACTCTGTGTTGGAGAAACTCCGTGTTGGAGAAACTCCGTGTTGGAGAAACTCCGTGTTGGAGAAACTCCGTGTTGGAGAAACTCCGTGTTGGAGAAACTCCGTGTTGGAGAAACTCCTGTTGGAGAAACTCCGTGTTGGAGAAACTCCGTGTTGGAGAAACTCCATGTTGGAGAAACTCCGTGTCGGAGAAACTCCGTGTTGGAGAAACTCCGTGTTGGAGAAACTCCGTGTTGGAGAAACTCCGTGTTGGAGAAACTCCGTGTTGGAGAAACTCCGTGTTGGAGAAACTCCGTGTTGGAGAAACTCCGTGTTGGAGAAACTCCGTGTTGGAGAAACTCCGTGTTGGAGAAACTCCGTGTTGGAGAAACTCCATGTTGGAGAAACTCCGTGTTGGAGAAACTCCGTGTTGGAGAAACTCCGTGTTGGAGAAACTCCGTGTTGGAGAAACTCCGTGTTGGAGAAACTCCGTGTTGGAGAAACTCCGTGTTGGAGAAACTCCGTGTTGGAGAAACTCCGTGTTGGAGAAACTCCGTGTTGGAGAAACTCCGTGTTGGAGAAACTCCGTGTTGGAGAAACTCCGTGTTGGAGAAACTCCGTGTTGGAGAAACTCCTTGTTGGAGAAACTCCGTGTTGGAGAAACTCCGTGTTGGAGAAACTCCGTGTTGGAGAAACTCCGTGTTGGAGAAACTCCGTGTTGGAGAAACTCCGTGTTGGAGAAACTCCGTGTTGGAGAAACTCCGTGTTGGAGAAACTCCGTGTTGGAGAAACTCCGTGTTGGAGAAACTCCGTGTTGGAGAAACTCCGTGTTGGAGAAACTCCGTGTTGGAGAAACTCCGTGTTGGAGAAACTCCGTGTTGGAGAAACTCCGTGTTGGAGAAACTCCGTGTTGGAGAAACTCCGTGTTGGAGAAACTCCGTGTTGGAGAAACTCCGTGTTGGAGAAACTCCGTGTTGGAGAAACTCCGTGTTGGAGAAACTCCGTGTTGGAGAAACTCCGTGTTGGAGAAACTCCGTGTTGGAGAAACTCCGTGTTGGAGAAACTCCGTGTTGGAGAAACTCCGTGTTGGAGAAACTCCGTGTTGGAGAAACTCCGTGTTGGAGAAACTCCGTGTTGGAGAAACTCCGTGTTGGAGAAACTCCGTGTTGGAGAAACTCCGTGTTGGAGAAACTCCGTGTTGGAGAAACTCCGTGTTGGAGAAACTCCGTGTTGGAGAAACTCCGTGTTGGAGAAACTCCGTGTTGTAGAAACTCCGTGTTGGAGAAACTCCGTGTTGGAGAAACTCCGTGTTGGAGAAACTCCGTGTTGGAGAAACTCCGTGTTGGAGAAACTCCGTGTTGGAGAAACTCCGTGTTGGAGAAACTCCGTGTTGGAGAAACTCCGTGTTGGAGAAACTCCGTGTTGGAGAAACTCCGTGTTGGAGAAACTCCGTGTTGGAGAAACTCCGTGTTGGAGAAACTCCGTGTTGGAGAAACTCCGTGTTGGAGAAACTCCGTGTTGGAGAAACTCCGTGTTGGAGAAACTCCGTGTTGGAGAAACTCCGTGTTGGAGAAACTCCGTGTTGGAGAAACTCCGTGTTGGAGAAACTCCGTGTTGGAGAAACTCCGTGTTGGAGAAACTCCGTGTTGGAGAAACTCCGTGTTGGAGAAACTCCGTGTTGGAGAAACTCCGTGTTGGAGAAACTCCGTGTTGGAGAAACTCCGTGCTGGAGAAACTCCATGTTGGAGAAACTCCGTGTTGGAGAAACTCCGTGTTGGAGAAACTCCGTGTTGGAGAAACTCCGTGTTGGAGAAACTCCGTGTTGGAGAAAATCCGTGTTGGAGAAACTCCGTGTTGGAGAAACTCCGTGTTGGAGAAACTCCGTGTTGGAGAAACTCCGTGTTGGAGAAACTCCGTGTTGGAGAAACTCCGTGTTGGAGAAACTCCGTGTTGGAGAAACTCCGTGTTGGAGAAACTCCGTGTTGGAGAAACTCCGTGTTGGAGAAACTCCGTGTTGGAGAAACTCCGTGTTGGAGAAACTCCGTGTTGGAGAAACTCCGTGTTGGAGAAACTCCGTGTTGGAGAAACTCCGTGTTGGAGAAACTCCGTGTTGGAGAAACTCCGTGTTAGAGAAACTCCGTGTTGGAGAAACTCCGTGTTGGAGAAACTCCGTGTTGGAGAAACTCCGTGTTGGAGAAACTCCGTGTTAGAGAAACTCCATGTTGGAGAACCTTCTTGTTGGAGAAACTCCTTGTTGGAGAAAATCCTTGTTGGAGAAACACCATGTTGGAGAAACTCCGTGCTGGAGAAACTCCGTGTTGTGGAAACTCCATGTTGGGGAAACTCCGTGATGGAGAAACTTCATGTTGTAGAAACTCCGTGTTGAAGAAACTCCGTGTTGGAGAAACTCCGTGTTGGAGAAACTCCGTGTTAGAGAAACTCCATGTTGGAGAAAGTCCGTGTTGGGGAATGTCCGTGTTGGAGAAAGTCAGTGTTGGAGAAACTCCGTGTTGGAGAAACTCCGTGTTAGAGAAACTCCATGTTGGAGAAAGTCCGTGTTGGAGAATGTCCGTGTTGGAGAAAGTCAGTGCTGGAGAAACTTCGTGTTGTAGAAACTCTGTGTCGGAGAAACTCCGTGTTGGAGAAAATCCGTGTCGGAGAAACTCCGTGTTGGAGGAACTCCGTCTTGGAGAATCTCCGTGTCGGAGAAACTCCATGTTGGAGAAACTCCGTGTTGGAGAAACTCCGTGTCGGGGAAACTCCGTGCTGGAGAAACTCCGTGTTGGAGAAACTCCGTGTTGGAGAAAATCCTTGTTG
Source organism: Amblyomma americanum (assembly GCA_030143305.2). NCBI lineage: Eukaryota > Metazoa > Arthropoda > Arachnida > Ixodida > Ixodidae > Amblyomma > Amblyomma americanum. Next base: position 154,199 of record JARKHS020031577.1, on the reverse strand, counting down.
GAGAAACTCCGTGCTATAGCAACTCCGTGTAGGAGAAACTCTGCGCTGGAGAATTTCCGCACTGGAGAAACTCCGTGTTGGAGAAACTCTGTGTTGGAGAAACTCCGTGTTGGAGAAACACCACGTTAGAGAAACTCCGTGTTGGAGAAAAATCCCTGTTGTAGAAACTTCATTTTAGAAAAACACCATGTCTTAGAAACTCCCTGTTTAATAAACTCCCTGTTGGAGAAAGTTCATGTTGGAGAAACTCCCTGTTGGAAACATCTTTGTTGGAGAAACTCCCTGTTGCAGAAACTCCGTGTTGGAGAAACTCCGTGTTGGAGATACTACGTGTTGGAGAAACTGCGTGTTGGAGAAACTCCGTGTTCGAGAATCTCCGTGTTGTAGTAACTCCGTGTTGTAGAAACTCCGTGTTGGAGAAACTCCGTGTTGGAGAAACTCTGTGTCGGAGAAAATCCGTATTGGAGAAACTCCGTGTTGGAGAAACTTTATGTTGTTGAAACTCCGTGTTGGAGAAACTCCATGTTGTAGAAACTCCGTGTAGGAGAAACTCCGTGTTTTAGAAACTCCGTGTCGGAGAAACTCCGTGTTGTAGTAACTCTGTGTCAGAGAAACTCCGTGTCGGAGAAACTCCGTGTTGGAGAACCTTCTTGTTGGAGAAACTCCTTGTTGGAGAAAATCCTTGTTGGAGAAACTCCATGTTGGAGAAACTCCGTGTTGGAGAAACTTCGTGTTGGAGAAAATTCTTGTTGGAGAAACTCCGTGTTGGAGAAACTCCGTGCTAGAGAAACTCCGTGTTTGAGACACTCCACGTTGGAGAATCTCCTTGTTGGAAAAAACCTTGTTTGAGAAACTCCTTGTTGGAGAAACTCCGTGTTGGAGAAAATCCGTGCTGGGGAAACTTCGTGTTGGGGAAACGCCGCGTTGGAGAAACTCCACGTTGGAGAAACTCCGTGTCGGAGAAACTCCGTGTCGGAGAAACTCCGTGTTGGAGAAACTCTGTGTCGGAGAAACTCCGTGTTGGAGAAACTCCGTGTTGGAGAAACTCCGTGTTGGAGAAACTCCGTGTCGGAGAAACTCCGTGTCGGAGAAACTCCGTGTCGGAGAAACTCCGTGTTGGAGAAAGTCCTTGTTGAAGAAATTCCGTGTTGGAGAAACTCCGTGTTGGAGAAACTCCGTGCTGGGGAAACTTCGTGTTGGGGAAACGCCGTGTTGGAGAAACTCCATGTTGGAGAAACTCCGTGTTGGAGAAACTCCGTGTCGGAGAAACTCCGTGTTGGAGAAACTCCGTGTTGGAGAAACTCCGTGTTGGAGAAACTCCGTGTTGGAGAAACTTCGTGTTGGAGAAAATCCTTGTTGGAGAAACTCCGTGCTATAGAAACTCCGTGTTGGAGAAACTCCGTGCTGGAGAAACTCCGTGTTGAAGAAACTCCGTGTTGGAGGAAACTCTGTGTTGGAGAAACTCCGTGTTGGAGAAACTCCGTGCTGGAGAAACTTCGTGTTGGAGAAGCTCCGCGTTGGAGAAACTCCGTGTTGGAGAAACTCCGTGTTGGAGAAACACCGTGTCGGAGAAACTCCGTGTTGGAGAAACTCCGTGTTGGAGAAACTTCATGTTGGAGAAACTCCATGTCGAAGAAACTCCGTATTGGAGAAACTCCGTGTTGGAGAAACTTCATGTTGTAGAAACTCCGTGTTGGAGAAACTCCATGTTGTAGAAACTCCGTGTTGAAGAAACTCCGTGTTGGAGAAACTCCGTGTTGGAGAAACTCCGTGTTGGAGAAACTCCATGTTGGAGAAAGTCCGTGTTGGAGAATGTCCGTGTTGGAGAAACTCCGTGTTGGAGAAACTCCGTGTTGTGTAAACTCCATGTTGGGGAAACTCCGTGATGGAGAAACTTCATGTTGTAGAAACTCCGTGTTGGAGAAACTCCGTGTTGGAGAAACTCCGTGTTGGAGAAACTCCGTGTTGGAGAAACTCCATGTTGGAGAAACTCCGTGTTGGAGAAACTCCGTGTTGGAGAAACTCCGTGTTGGAGAAACTCCGTGTTGGAGAAACTCCGTGTTGGAGAAACTCCGTGTTGGAGAAACTCCGTGTTGGAGAAACTCCGTGTTGGAGAAACTCTCGTGTTGGAGAAACTCCGTGTTGGAGAAACTCCGTGTTGGAGAAACTCCGTGTTGGAGAAACTCCGTGTTGGAGAAACTCCGTGTTGGAGAAACTCCGTGTTGGAGAAACTCCGTGTTGGAGAAACTCCGTGTTGGAGAAACTCCGTGTTGGAGAAACTCCGTGTTGGAGAAACTCCGTGTTGGAGAAACTCCGTGTTGGAGAAACTCCGTGTTGGAGAAACTCCGTGTTGGAGAAACTCCGTGTTGGAGAAACTCCGTGTTGGAGAAACTTCGTGTTGGAGAAACTCCGTGTTGGAGAAACTCCATGTTGGAGAAACTCCGTGTTGGAGAAACTCCGTGTTGGAGAAACTCCGTGTTGGAGAAACTCCGTGTTGGAGAAACTCCGTGTTGGAGAAACTCCGTGTTGGAGAAACTCCGTGTTGGAGAAACTCCGTTGGAGAAACTCCGTGTCGGAGAAACTCCGTGTTGGAGAAACTCCGTGTTGGAGAAACTCCTTGTTGGAGAAACTCCGTGTTGGAGAAACTCCGTGTTGGAGAAACTTCGTGTTGGAGAAACTCCGTGTTGGAGAAACTCCGTGTTGGAGAAACTCCGTGTTGGAGAAACTCCGTGTTGGAGAAACTCCGTGTTGGAGAAACTCCGTGTTGGAGAAACTCCGTGTTGGAGAAACTCCGTGTTGGAGAAACTCCGTGTTGGAGAAACTCCGTGTTGGAGAAACTCCGTGTTGGAGAAACTCCGTGTTGTAGAAACTCCGTGTTGGAGAAACTCCGTGTTGGAGAAACTCCGTGTTGGAGAAACTCCGTGTTGGAGAAACTCCGTGTTGGAGAAACTCCGTGTTGGAGAAACTCCGTGTGGAGAAACTTCGTGTTGGAGAAACTCCGTGTTGGAGAAACTCCGTGTTGGAGAAACTCCGTGTTGGAGAAACTCCGTGTTGGAGAAACTCCGTGTTGGAGAAACTCCGTGTTGGAGAAACTCCGTGTTGGAGAAACTCCGTGTTGGAGAAACTCGATGTTGTAGAAACTCCGTGTTGGAGAAACTCCGTGTTGGAGAAACTCCGTGTTGGAGAAACTCCGTGTTGGAGAAACTCCGTGTTGGAGAAACTCCGTGTTGGAGAAACTCCGTGTTGGAGAAACTCCGTGTTGGAGAAACTCCGTGTTGGAGAAACTCCGTGTTGAGAAACTCCGTGTGGAGAAACTCGTGCGGAGAAACTCCGTGTTGGAGAAACTCCGTGTGGAGAAACTCCGTGTTGGAGAAACTCCGTGTTGGAGAAACTCCGTGTTGGAGAAACTCCGTGTTGGAGAAACTCCGTGTTGGAGAAACTCCGTGTTGGAGAAACTCCGTGTTGGAGAAACTCCGTGTTGGAGAAACTCCGTGTTAGAGAAACTCCATGTTGGAGAACCTTCTTGTTGGAGAAACTCCTTGTTGGAGAAAATCCTTGTTGGAGAAACACCATGTTGGAGAAACTCCGTGCTGGAGAAACTCCGTGTTGTGGAAACTCCATGTTGGGGAAACTCCGTGATGGAGAAACTCCATGTTGTAGAAACTCCGTGTTGAAGAAACTCCGTGTTGGAGAAACTCCGTGTTGGAGAAACTCCGTGTTAGAGAAACTCCATGTTGGAGAAAGTCCGTGTTGGAGAATGTCCGTGTTGGAGAAAGTCAGTGTTGGAGAAACTCCGTGTTGGAGAAACTTCCGTGTTAGAGAAACTCCATGTTGGAGAAAGTCCGTGTTGGAGAAACTCCGTGTTGGAGAAACTCGTGCTGGAGAAACTCCTGTTGAGAAACTCCGTGTTGAGAAACTCCGTGTGGAGAAACTCCGTGTTGGAGAAATCCGTGTGAGAAACTCCATGTTGGAGAAACTCCGTGTTGGAGAAACTCCGGTGGAAACTCCGTTGGAGAAACTCCGTGTTGGAGAAACTCCGTGTTGGAGAAAATCCGTGTTGGAGAAACTCCGTGCTATAGAAACTCCGTGTAGGAGAAACTCTGCGCTGGAGAATTTCCGGTGAGAAACTCCGTGTTGGAGAAACTCCGTGTTGGAGAAACTCTGTGTTGGAGAAACTCCGTGTTGGAGAAACACCACGTTAGAGAAACTCCGTGTTGGAGAAAAATCCCTGTTGTAGAAACTTCATTTTAGAAAAACACCATGTCTTAGAAACTCCCTGTTTAATAAACTCCCTGTTGGAGAAAGTTCATGTTGGAGAAACTCCCTGTTGGAAACATCTTTGTTGGAGAAACTCCCTGTTGCAGAAACTCCGTGTTGGAGAAACTCCGTGTTGGAGATACTACGTGTTGGAGAAACTGCGTGTTGGAGAAACTCCGTGTTCGAGAATCTCCGTGTTGTAGTAACTCCGTGTTGTAGAAACTCCGTGTTGGAGAAACTCCGTGTTGGAGAAACTCTGTGTCGGAGAAAATCCGTATTGGAGAAACTCCGTGTTGGAGAAACTTTATGTTGTTGAAACTCCGTGTTGGAGAAACTCCATGTTGTAGAAACTCCGTGTAGGAGAAACTCCGTGTTTTAGAAACTCCGTGTTGGAGAAACTCCGTGTTGTAGTAACTCTGTGTCAGAGAAACTCCGTGTCGGAGAAACTCCGTGTTGGAGAAACTCCGTGTTGGAGAAACTCCGTGTTGGAGAAACCTTGTGGAAACTCCTGTTGGAGAAACTCCTTGTTGGAGAAAATCCTTGTTGGAGAAACTCCTTGTTGGAGAAACTCCGTGTTGGAGAAACTCCGTGCTGGAGAAACTTCGTGTTGGAGAAACTCCGTGTTGTGAGAAACTCCACGTTGGAGAAACTCCGTGTTGGAGAAACTCCGTGTTGGAGAAACTCCGTGTTGGAGAAACTCCGTGTTGGAGAAACTCCGTGTCGGAGAAACTCCGTGTTGGAGAAACTCCGTGTTGGAGAAACTCCGTGTCGGAGAAACTCCGTGTTGGAGAAACTCCGTGTTGGAGAAACTCCGTGTTGGAGAAACTCCGTGTTGGAGAAACTCCGTGTTGGAGAAACTCCGTGTTGGAGAAACTCCGTGCTGGAGAAACTCTGTGTTGGAGAAACTCCGTGTTGGAGAAACTCCATGTTGGAGAAACTCCGTGTTGGAGAAACTCCGTGTTGGAGAAACTCCGTGTTGGAGAAACTCCGTGTTGGAGAAACTCCGTGTTGGAGAAACTCCGTGTTGGAGAAACTCCGTGTTGGAGAAACTCCGTGTTGGAGAAACTCCGTGTTGGAGAAACTCCGTGTGGAGAAACTCCGTGTGGAGAAACTCCGTGTTGGAGAAACTCCGTGTTGGAGAAACTCTGTGTTGGAGAAACTCCGTGTTGGAGAAACTCCGTGTTGGAGAAACTCCGTGTTGGAGAAACTCCGTGTTGGAGAAACTCCGTGTTGGAGAAACTCCGTGCTGGAGAAACTCCGTGTTGGAGAAACTCCGTGTTGGAGAAACTCCGTGTTGGAGAAACTCTTGTTGGAGAAACTCCGTGTTGAAGAAACTCCGTGTTGGAGAAACTCCGTGTTGGAGAAACTCCTTGTTGGAGAAACTCCTTGTTGGAGAAACTCCGTGTTGGAGAAACTCCGTGTTGGAGAAACTCCGTGTTGGAGAAACTCCGTGTTGGAGAAACTCCGTGTTGGAGAAACTCCATGTTGGAGAAACTCCGTGTTGGAGAAACTCCGTGTTGGAGAAACTCCGTGTTGGAGAAACTCCGTGTTGGAGAAACTCCGTGTGGAGAAACTTCGTGTTGTAGAAACTCCGTGTTGGAGAAACTCCGTGTTGGAGAAACTCCTGTGTGGAGAAACTCCGTGTTGGAGAAACTCCGTGTTGGAGAAACTCCGTGTGGAGAAACTCCGTGTCGGAGAAACTCCGTGTTGGAGAAACTCCGTGTTGGAGAAACTCCGTGTTGGAGAAACTCCGTGTTGGAGAAACTCCGTGTTGGAGAAACTCCGTGTTGGAGAAACTCCGTGTTGGAGAAACTCCGTGTTGGAGAAACTCCGATGTTGGAGAAACTCCGTGTTGGAGAAACTCCGTGTTGGAGAAACTCCGTGTTGGAGAAACTCCGTGTTGGAGAAACTCCGTGTTGGAGAAACTCTGTGTTGGAGAAACTCCGTGTTGGAGAAACTTCGTGTTGGAGAAACTCCGTGTTGGAGAAACTCCGTGTTGGAGAAACTCCGTGTTGGAGAAACTCCGTGTTGGAGAAACTCCGTGTTGGAGAAACTCCGTGTTGGAGAAACTCCGTGTTGGAGAAACTCCGTGTTGGAGAAACTCCGTGTTGGAGAAACTCCGTGTTGGAGAAACTCCGTGTTGGAGAAACTCCGTGTTGGAGAAACTCCGTGTTGGAGAAACTCCGTGCTGGAGAAACTCCGTGTTGGAGAAACTCCGTGTTGGAGAAACTCCATGTTGGAGAAACTCCGTGTTGGAGAAACTCCTTGTTGGAGAAACTCCGTGTTGGAGAAACTTCATGTTAGAGAAACTCCGTGTGGAGAAACTCCGTGTTGGAGAAACTCCGTGTTGGAGAAACTCTGTGTTGGAGAAACTCCCTGTTGAAGAAACTCCGTGTTGTAGAAACTCGGTGTTGTAGAAACTCCGTGTTGGAGATAATCCATGTTGGAGAAACTCCATGTTGGAGAAACTCCATGCTGCAGAAAATCCGCGCCGGGGAAACTACGCGCTGGATAATCTCCGCGCTGGAGAGACTTCGTGTTGGAGAAACTCCGTGTTGGAGAAACGCCGTGTTGGAGAAACTCCGTGTTAGAGAAACTCCATGTTGGAGAAAGTCCGTGTTGGAGAATGCTCCGTGTTGGAGAAACTCCGTGTTGGAGAAACTTTATGTTGTAGAAACTCCGTGTTGGAGCAACTCCATGTTGTAGAAACTCCGTGTTGGAGAAACTCTGTGTTGGAGAAACTCCCTGTTGAAGAAACTCCGTGTTGTAGAAACTCCGTGTTGTAGAAACTCCGTGTTGGAGATAATCCATGTTGGAGAAACTCCATGTTGGAGAAACTCCATGCTGCAGAAAATCCGCGCTGGGGAAATTACGCGCTGGAGAATCTCCGCCCAGGAGAGACTTCGTGTTGGAGAAACTCCGTGTTGCAGAAACTCCGTGTTGGAGAAACTCCGTGTGTGAGAAACTCCGTGTTGGAGAAACTCCGTGTTGGAGAAGCTCCGTGTTGGAGAAACTTCGTATCAGAGAAAGTCCGTGTCGGAGAAACTCCGTGTCGGAGAAACTCCGTGTTGTAGAAACTTCGTGTTGGCGAAACTCCTTGTTGTAGAAACTCCGTGTTAGAGAAACACCATGTTGGAGAATCTCCTTGTTGGAAAAAATCCTTTATTTAGAAACTCCTTGTTGGAGAAACTCCGTGCTGGGGAAACTCCATGTTGTAGAAACTTCGTGTTGGAGAAACTCCGTGTTGTAGAAACTTCGTGTTGGCGAAACTCCATGTTGTAGAAACTTCGTGTTGGAGAAACTCTGTGTTGGAGAAACTTATTGTTAGAGAAACTCCGTGTTGGAGAAACTTCGTGCTGGAGAAACTTCGTGTTGTAGAAACTCTGTGTCGTAGAAACTCCGTGTTGGAGAAACTCCGTGTCGGAGAAACTCCTTGTTGGAGGAACTCCGTCTTGGAGAATCTCCGTGTCAAAGAAACTCCATGTTGGAGAAACTTTATGTTGTTGAAACTCCGTGTTGGAGAAACTCCATGTTGTAGAAACTCCGTGTAGGAGAAACTCCGTGTTTTAGAAACTCCGTGTTGGAGAAACTCCGTGTTGTAGAAACTCTGTGTCCGAGAAACTCCGTGTCGGAGAAACTCCGTGTTGGAGAAACTCCATGTTGAAGAAACTCCGTGTCGGAGAAACTCCGTGTCGGAGAAACTCCGTGTTGGAGAAACTCCGTGTCGGGGAAACTCCGTGTTGGAGAAACTCCGTGTTGGAGAAACTCCGTGTTGGAGAAAATCCTTGTTGGAGAAACTCCGTGCTATAGCAACTCCGTGTTGGAGAAACTCTGTGCTGGAGAAACTCCGCGCTGGAGAAACTCTGTGTGGGAGAAACTCCGTGTTTTGGGAAACTCTGTGTTGGAGAAACTGCGTGTTGGAGAAACTCTGTGTCGGAGAAATTCCTTGTTGGAGAAACTCCGTGCTGGAGAAACTCCTTGTTGGAGAAACTCCTTGTTGGAGAAACTTCGTGTTGGAGAAACTCCGTGTTGGATAAATTTCGTGTAGGAGAAACTCCGTGTTTTAGAAACTCCGTGTTGGAGAAACTCCGTGTTGTAGAAACTCTGTGTCAGAGAAACTCCCTGTTGGGGAAACTCCCTGTTGGAGAAACTCCGTGTTGGAGAAACTCCGTGTTAGAGAAACTCCTTGTTGGAGAAAATCCTTGTTGGAGAAACTCTATGTTGGAGAAACTCCGTGCTGGAGAAACTCCGTGTTGTGGAAACTCCATGTGTGGGAAACTCCGTGATGGAGAAACTTCATGTTGTAGAAACTCCGTGTTGAAGAAACTCCGTGTTGGAGAAACTCCGTGTTGGAGAAACTCCGTGTTAGAGAAACTCCATGTTGGAGAAAGTCCGTGTTGGAGAATGTCCGTGTTGGAGAAAGTCAGAGTTGGAGAAACTCCGTGTTGGAGAAACTTGATGTTGTAGAAACTCCGTGTTGGAGAAACTCCATGTTGTAGAAACTCCGTGTTGGAGAAACTCTGTGTTGGAGAAACTCCCTGTTGAAGAAACTCCGTGTTGTAGAAACTCCGTGTTGTAGAAACTCCGTGTTGGAGATAATCCATGTTGGAGAAACTCCATGTTGGAGAAACTCCATGCTGCAGAAAATCCGCGCTGGGGAAACTACGCGCTGGAGAATCTCCGCGCTGGAGAGACTTCGTGTTGGAGAAACTCCGTGTTGTAGAAACTCCGTGTTGGAGAAACTCCGTGTGTGAGAAACTCCGTGTTGGAGAAACTCCGTGTTGGAGAAGCTCCGTGTTGGAGAAACTTCGTATCGGAGAAAGTCCGTGTCGGAGAAATCCGTGTCGGAGAAACTCCGTGTTGTAGAAACTTCGTGTTGGCGAAACTCCTTGTTGTAGAAACTCCGTGTTGGAGAAACTTATTGTTAGAGAAACTCCGTGTAGGAGAAACTCCGTGTTGTAGTAACTCTGTGTCAGAGAAACTCGTAGTCGGAGAAACTCCGTGTTGCAGAAACTCCGTGTTGGAGAAACTCCGTGTTGGAGAAACTCCGTGTCGGAGAAACTCCGTGTTGGAGAAACTCCGTGTTAGAGAAACACCATGTTGGAGAATCTCCTTGTTGGAAAAAATCCCTCATTTAGAAACTCCTTGTTGGAGAAACTCCGTGCTGGGGAAACTCCATGTTGTAGAAACTTCGTGTTGGAGAAACTCCGTGTTGTAGAAACTTCGTGTTGGCGAAACTCCATGTTGTAGAAACTTCGTGTTGGAGAAACTCTGTGTTGGAGAAACTTATTGTTAGAGAAACTCCGTGTTGGAGAAACTTCGTGCTGGAGAAACTTCGTGTTGTAGAAACTCTGTGTCGTAGAAACTCCCGTGTTGGAGAAACTCCGTGTCGGAGAAACTCCGTGTTGGAGGAACTCCGTCTTGGAGAATCTCCGTGTCGGAGAAACTCCATGTTGGAGAAACTCCGTGTTGGAGAAACTCCGTGTCGGGGAAACTCCGTGTTGGAGAAACTCCGTGTTGGAGAAAATCCGTGTTGGAGAAAATCCTTTTTGGAGGAACTCCGTGCTATAGCAACTCCGTGTTGGAGAAACTCTGTGCTGGAGAAACTCCGTGTGGGAGAAACTCCGTGTTGGAGAAACTCTGTGTTGGAGAAACTCCGTGTTGGAGAAACTCTGTGTCGGAGAAATTTCTTGTTGGAGAAACTCCGTGCTGGAGAAACTCCTTGTTGGAGAAACTCCTTGTTGGAGAAACTCCGTGTTGGAGAAACTCCGTGTTGGATAAAACTCCGTGTAGGAGAAACTCCGTGTTTTAGAAACTCCGTGTTGGAGAAACTCCGTGTTGTAGAAACTATGTGTCAGAGAAACTCCGTGTCGGAGAAACTCCGTGTTGGAGAAACTCCGTGTTGGAGAAACTCCGTGTTGGAGAAACTCCGTGTTAGAGAAACTCCATGTTGGAGAACCTTCTTGTTGGAGAAAATCCTTGTTGGAGAAACACCATGTTGGAGAAACTCCGTGCTGGAGAAACTCCGTGTTGTGGAAACTCCATGTTGGGGAAACTCCGTGATGGAGAAACTTCATGTTGTAGAAACTCCGTGTTGAAGAAACTTCGTGTTGGAGAAACTCCGTGTTGGAGAAACTCCGTGTTAGAGAAACTCCATGTTGGAGAAAGTCCGTGTTGGAGAATGTCCGTGTTGGAGAAAGTCCGTGTTGGAGAAACTCCGTGTCGGGGAAACTCCGTGCTGGAGAAACTCCGTGTTGGAGAAACTCCGTGTTGGAGAAAGTCCTTGTTGGAGAAACTCCGTGCTATAGCAACTCCGTGTTGGAGAAACTCCGTGTCGGAGAAACTCCGTGTTGGAGAAACTCCGTGTTGGAGAAACTTCATGTTGGAGAAACTCCATGTCGAAGAAACTTCGTGATTGAGAAACTCCGTGTTGGAGAAACTCCATGTTGTAAAAACTCCGTGTTGGAGAAACTCCATGTTGTAGAAACTCCGTGTTGAAGAAACTCCGTGTTGGAGAAACTCCGTGTTGGAGAAACTCCGTGTTAGAGAAACTCCATGTTGGAGAAAGTCCGTGTTGGAGAATGTCCGTGTTGGAGAAAATCCGTGTTGGAGAAACTCCGTGTTGTGTAAACTCCATGTTGGGGAAACTCCGTGATGGAGAAACTTCATGTTGTAGAAACTCCGTGTTGAAGAAACTCCGTGTTGGAGAAACTCCGTGTTAGAGAAACTCCATGTTGGAGAAAGTCCGTGTTGGAGAATGTCCGTGTTGGAGAAAGTCAGTGTTGGACAAACTCCGTGTTGGAGAAACTTGATGTTGTAGAAACTCCGTGTTGGAGAAACTCTGTGTTGGAGAAACTCCCTGTTGAAGAAACTCCGTGTTGTAGAAACTCGGTGTTGTAGAAACTCCGTGTTCGAGATAATCCATGTTGGAGAAACTCCATGTTGGAGAAACTCCATGCTGCAGAAAATCAGCGCCGGGGAAACTACGCGCTGGATAATCTCCGCGCTGGAGAGACTTCGTGTTGGAGAAACTCCGTGTTGGAGAAACGCCGTGTTGGAGAAACTCCGTGTTAGAGAAACTCCATGTTGGAGAAACTCCGTGTTGGAGATACTACGTGTTGGAGAAACTGCGTGTTGGAGAAACTCCGTGTTAGAGAAACTCCATGTTGGAGAACCTTCTTGTTGGAGAAACTCCTTGTTGGAGAAAATCCTTGTTGGAGAAACACCATGTTGGAGAAACTCCGTGCTGGAGAAACTCCGTGTTGTGGAAACTCCATGTTGGGGAAACTCCGTGATGGAGAAACTTCATGTTGTAGAAACTCCGTGTTGAAGAAACTCCGTGTTGGAGAAACTCCGTGTTGGAGAAACTCCGTGTCAGAGAAACTCCATGTTGGAGAAAGTCCGTGTTGGGGAATGTCAGTGTTGGAGAAAGTCAGTGTTGGAGAAACTCCGTGTTGGAGAAACTCCGTGTTAGAGAAACTCCATGTTGGAGAAAGTCCGTGTTGGAGAATGTCCGTGTTGGAGAAAGTCAGTGCTGGAGAAACTTCGTGTTGTAGAAACTCTGTGTCGGAGAAACTCCGTGTTGGAGAAAATCCGTGTCGGAGAAACTCCGTGTTAGAGGAACTCCGTCTTGGAGAATCTCCGTGTCGGAGAAACTCCATGTTGGAGAAACTCCGTGTTGGAGAAACTCCGTGTCGGGGAAACTCCCTGCTGGAGAAACTCCGTGTTGGAGAAACTCCGTGTTGGAGAAAATCCTTGTTGGAGAAACTCCGTGCTATAGCAACTCCGTGTAGGAGAAACTCTGCGCTGGAGAATTTCCGCACTGGAGAAACTCCGTGTTGGAGAAACTCTGTGTTGGAGAAACTCCGTGTTGGAGAAACACCACGTTAGAGAAACTCCGTGTTGGAGAAAAATCCCTGTTGTAGAAACTTCATTTTAGAAAAACACCATGTCTTAGAAACTCCCTGTTTAATAAACTCCGTGTTGGAGAAAGTTCATGTTGGAGAAACTCCCTGTTGGAAAAATCTTTGTTGGAGAAACTCCCTGTTGCAGAAACTCCGTGTTGAAGAAACTCCGTGTTGGAGATACTACGTGTTGGAGAAACTGCGTGTTGGAGAAACTCCGTGTTCGAGAATCTCCGTGTTGTAGTAACTCCGTGTTGTAGAAACTCCGTGTTGGAGAAACTCCGTGTTGGAGAAACTCTGTGTCGGAGAAAATCCGTATTGGAGAAACTCCGTGTTGGAGAAACATTATGTTGTTGAAACTCCGTGTTGGAGAAACTCCATGTTGTAGAAACTCCGTGTAGGAGAAACTCCGTGTTTTAGAAACTCCGTGTCGGAGAAACTCCGTGTTGTAGTAACTCTGTGTCAGAGAAACTCCGTGTCGGAGAAACTCCGTGTTGGAGAACCTTCTTGTTGGAGAAACTCCTTGTTGGAGAAAATCCTTGTTTGAGACACTCCACGTTGGAGAATCTCCTTGTTGGAAAAAAAATTGTTTGAGAAACTCCTTGTTGGAGAAACTCCGTGTTGGAGAAAATCCGTGCTGGGGAAACTTCGTGTTGGGGAAACGCCGCGTTGGAGAAACTCCACGTTGGAGAAACTCCGTGTCGGAGAAACTCCGTGTCGGAGAAACTCTGTGTCGGAGAAACTCCGTGTCGGAGAAACTCCGTGTCGGAGAAACTCCGTGTTGGAGAAACTCCGTGTCGGAGAAACTCCGTGTCGGAGAAACTCCGTGTCGGAGAAACTCCGTGTTGGAGAAAGTCCTTGTTGAAGAAATTCCGTGTTGGAGAAACTCCGTGTTGGAGAAACTCCGTGCTGGGGAAACTTCGTGTTGGGGAAACGCCGTGTTGGAGAAACTCCATGTTGGAGAAACTCCGTGTCGGAGAAAATCCGTGTCGGAGAAACTCCGTGTCGGAGAAACTCCGTGTTGGAGAAACTCCGTGTTGGAGAAACTCCATGTTGTAGAAACTTCGTGTTGGAGAAACTCTGTGTTGGAGAAACTCATTGTTAGAGAAACTCCGTGTTGGAGAAACTCCGTGCTGGAGAAACTTCGTGTTGTAGAAACTCTGTGTTGTAGAAACTCCGTGTTGGAGAAACTCCGTGTCGGAGAAACTCCGTGTTGGAGAAACTCCGTGTTGGAGAATCTCCGTGTTGGAGAAACTCCATGTTGGAGAAACTCCGTGTTGGAGAAACTCCGTGTCGGAGAAACTCCGTGTTGGAGAAACTCCGTGTTGGAGAAACTCCGTGTTGGAGAAACTCCTTGTTGGAGAAACTCCGTGCTATGAGAAACTCCGTGTTGGAGAAACTCTGTGCTGGAGAAACTCCGTGTGGGAGAAACTCCGTGTTGGAGAAACTCTGTGTTGGAGAAACTCCGTGTTGGAGAAACTCTGTGTCCGAGAAACTCCGTGTTGGAGAAACTCCGTGTTGGAGAAACTCCTTGTTGGAGAAACTCCGTGTTGGAGAAACTCCGTGTTGGAGAAACTCCGTGTTGGATAAAACTCCCTGTAGGAGAAACTCCGTGTTTTAGAAACTCCGTGTTGGAGAAACTCCGTGTTGTAGAAACTATGTGTCAGAGAAACTCCGTGTCGGAGAAACTCCGTGTTGGAGAAACTCCGTGTTGGAGAAACTCCGTGTTGGAGAAACTCCGTGTTAGAGAAACTCCATGTTGGAGAACCTTCTTGTTGGAGAAAATCCTTGTTGGAGAAACACCATGTTGGAGAAACTCCGTGCTGGAGAAACTCCGTGTTGTGGAAACTCCATGTTGGGGAAACTCCGTGATGGAGAAACTTCATGTTGTAGAAACTCCGTGTTGAAGAAACTCCGTGTTGGAGAAACTCCGTGTTGGAGAAACTCCGTGTTAGAGAAACTCCATGTTGGAGAAAGTCCGTGTTGGAGAATGTCCGTGTTGGAGAAAGTCCGTGTTGGAGAAACTCCGTGTTGGAGAAACTCCGTGTTGGAGAAACTCCGTGTTGGAGAAACTCCGTGTTGGAGAAAGTCCGTGTTGGAGAAACTCCGTGCTGGAGAAACTCCGTGTTGGAGAAACTCCGTGTCGGAGAAACTCCGTGTTGGAGAAACTCCGTGTTGGAGAAACTTCTATGTTGGAGAAACTCCATGTTGAAGAAACTCCGTGTTGGAGAAACTCCGTGTTGGAGAAACTTCATGTTGTAGAAACTCCGTGTTGGAGAAACTCCATGTTGTAGAAACTCCGTGTTGGAGAAACTCCGTGTTGGAGAAACTCCGTGTTGGAGAAACTCCGTGTTGGAGAAACTCCATGTTGGAGAAACTCCGTGTTGGAGAAACTCCGTGTTGGAGAAACTCCGTGTTGGAGAAACTCCGTGTTGTAGAAACTCCATGTTGGGGAAACTCCGTGATGGAGAAACTTCATGTTGTAGAAACTCCGTGTTGAAGAAACTCCGTGTTGGAGAAACTCCGTGTTAGAGAAAATCCATGTTGGAGAAAGTCCGTGTTGGAGAATGTCCGTGTTGGAGAAAGTCAGTGTTGGAGAAACTCCGTGTTGGAGAAACTTCGATGTTGTAGAAACTCCGTGTTGGAGAAACTCTGTGTTGGAGAAACTCCCTGTTGAAGAAACTCCGTGTTGTAGAAACTCGGTGTTGTAGAAACTCCGTGTTCGAGATAATCCATGTTGGAGAAACTCCATGTTGGAGAAACTCCATGCTGCAGAAAATCAGCGCCGGGGAAACTACGCGCTGGATAATCTCCGCGCTGGAGAGACTTCGTGTTGGAGAAACTCCGTGTTGGAGAAACGCCGTGTTGGAGAAACTCCGTGTTAGAGAAACTCCATGTTGGAGAAACTCCGTGTTGGAGATACTACGTGTTGGAGAAACTGCGTGTTGGAGAAACTCCGTGTTAGAGAAACTCCATGTTGGAGAACCTTCTTGTTGGAGAAACTCCTTGTTGGAGAAAATCCTTGTTGGAGAAACACCATGTTGGAGAAACTCCGTGCTGGAGAAACTCCGTGTTGTGGAAACTCCATGTTGGGGAAACTCCGTGATGGAGAAACTTCATGTTGTAGAAACTCCGTGTTGAAGAAACTCCGTGTTGGAGAAACTCCGTGTTGGAGAAACTCCGTGTTAGAGAAACTCCATGTTGGAGAAAGTCCGTGTTGGGGAATGTCAGTGTTGGAGAAAGTCAGTGTTGGAGAAACTCCGTGTTGGAGAAACTCCGTGTTAGAGAAACTCCATGTTGGAGAAAGTCCGTGTTGGAGAATGTCCGTGTTGGAGAAAGTCAGTGCTGGAGAAACTTCGTGTTGTAGAAACTCTGTGTCGGAGAAACTCCGTGTTGGAGAAAATCCGTGTCGGAGAAACTCCGTGTTGGAGGAACTCCGTCTTGGAGAATCTCCGTGTCGGAGAAACTCCATGTTGGAGAAACTCCGTGTTGGAGAAACTCCGTGTCGGGGAAACTCCCTGCTGGAGAAACTCCGTGTTGGAGAAACTCCGTGTTGGAGAAAATCCTTGTTGGAGAAACTCCGTGCTATAGCAACTCCGTGTAGGAGAAACTCTGCGCTGGAGAATTTCCGCACTGGAGAAACTCCGTGTTGGAGAAACTCTGTGTTGGAGAAACTCCGTGTTGGAGAAACACCACGTTAGAGAAACTCCGTGTTGGAGAAAAATCCCTGTTGTAGAAACTTCATTTTAGAAAAACACCATGTCTTAGAAACTCCCTGTTTAATAAACTCCGTGTTGGAGAAAGTTCATGTTGGAGAAACTCCCTGTTGGAAAAATCTTTGTTGGAGAAACTCCCTGTTGCAGAAACTCCGTGTTGGAGAAACTCCGTGTTGGAGATACTACGTGTTGGAGAAACTGCGTGTTGGAGAAACTCCGTGTTCGAGAATCTCCGTGTTGTAGTAACTCCGTGTTGTAGAAACTCCGTGTTGGAGAAACTCCGTGTTGGAGAAACTCTGTGTCGGAGAAAATCCGTATTGGAGAAACTCCGTGTTGGAGAAACTTATGTTGTTGAAACTCCGTGTTGGAGAAACTCCATGTTGTAGAAACTCCGTGTAGGAGAAACTCCGTGTTTTAGAAACTCCGTGTCGGAGAAACTCCGTGTTGTAGTAACTCTGTGTCAGAGAAACTCCGTGTCGGAGAAACTCCGTGTTGGAGAACCTTCTTGTTGGAGAAACTCCTTGTTGGAGAAAATCCTTGTTTGAGACACTCCACGTTGGAGAATCTCCTTGTTGGAAAAAAAATTGTTTGAGAAACTCCTTGTTGGAGAAACTCCGTGTTGGAGAAAATCCGTGCTGGGGAAACTTCGTGTTGGGGAAACGCCGCGTTGGAGAAACTCCACGTTGGAGAAACTCCGTGTCGGAGAAACTCCGTGTCGGAGAAACTCTGTGTCGGAGAAACTCCGTGTCGGAGAAACTCCGTGTCGGAGAAACTCCGTGTTGGAGAAACTCCGTGTCGGAGAAACTCCGTGTCGGAGAAACTCCGTGTCGGAGAAACTCCGTGTTGGAGAAAGTCCTTGTTGAAGAAATTCCGTGTTGGAGAAACTCCGTGTTGGAGAAACTCCGTGCTGGGGAAACTTCGTGTTGGGGAAACGCCGTGTTGGAGAAACTCCATGTTGGAGAAACTCCGTGTCGGAGAAAATCCGTGTCGGAGAAACTCCGTGTCGGAGAAACTCCGTGTTGGAGAAACTCCGTGTTGGAGAAACTCCGTGTTGGAGAAACTCCGTGTTGGAGAAACTTCGTGTTGGAGAAAATCCTTGTTGGAGAAACTCCGTGCTATAGCAACTCCGTGTTGGAGAAACTCCGCGCTGGAGAAACTCCGTGTTCGAAAAACTCCGTGTTGGAGGAACTCTGTGTTGGAGAAACTCCGTGTTGGAGAAACTCCGCGCTGGAGAAACTTCGTGTTGGAGAAGCTCCGCGTTGGAGAAACTCCGTGTTGGAGAAACTCCGTGTTGGAGAAACACCGTGTCGGAGAAACTCCGTATTGGAGAAACTCCGTGTTGGAGAAACTTTATGTTGGAGAAACTCCATGTCGAAGAAACTTCGTATTGGAGAAACTCCGTGTTGGAGAAACTTTATGTTGTAAAAACTCCGTGTTGGAGAAACTCCATGTTGTAGAAACTCCGTGTTGAAGAAACTCCGTGTTGGAGAAACTCCGTGTTGGAGAAACTCCGTGTTAGAGAAACTCCATGTTGGAGAAAGTCCGTGTTGGAGAATGTCCGTGTTGGAGAAAATCCGTGTTGGAGAAACTCCGTGTTGTGTAAACTCCATGTTGGGGAAACTCCGTGATGGAGAAACTTCATGTTGTAGAAACTCCGTGTTGAAGAAACTCCGTGTTGGAGAAACTCCGTGTTGGAGAAACTCCGTGTTAGAGAAACTCCATGTTGGAGAAAGTCCGTGTTGGAGAATGTCCGTGTTGGAGAAAGTCAGTGTTGGAGAAACTCCGTGTTGGAGAAACTTGATGTTGTAGAAACTCCGTGTTGGAGAAACTCCATGTTGTAGAAACTCCGTGTTGGAGAAACTCTGTGTTGGAGAAACTCCCTGTTGAAGAAACTCCGTGTTGTAGAAACTCCGTGTTGTAGAAACTCCGTGTTGGAGATAATCCATGTTGGAGAAACTCCATGTTGGAGAAACTCCATGCTGCAGAAAATCCGCGCTGGGGAAACTACGCGCTGGAGAATCTCCGCGCTGGAGAGACTTCGTGTTGGAGAAACTCCGTGTTGTAGAAACTCCGTGTTGGAGAAACTCCGTGTGTGAGAAACTCCGTGTTGGAGAAACTCCGTGTTGGAGAAGCTCCGTGTTGGAGAAACTTCGTATCGGAGAAAGTCCGTGTCGGAGAAACTCCGTGTTGTAGAAACTTCGTGTTGGCGAAACTCCTTGTTGTAGAAACTCCGTGTTGGAGAAACTTATTGTTAGAGAAACTCCGTGTAGGAGAAACTCCGTGTTGTAGTAACTCTGTGTCAGAGAAACTCGTAGTCGGAGAAACTCCGTGTTGCAGAAACTCCGTGTTGGAGAAACTCCGTGTTGGAGAAACTCCGTGTCGGAGAAACTCCGTGTTGGAGAAACTCCGTGTTAGAGAAACACCATGTTGGAGAATCTCCTTGTTGGAAAAAATCCCTCATTTAGAAACTCCTTGTTGGAGAAACTCCGTGCTGGGGAAACACCATGTTGTAGAAACTTCGTGTTGGAGAAAGTCCGTGTTGTAGAAACTTCGTGTTGGCGAAACTCCATGTTGTAGAAACTTCGTGTTGGAGAAACTCTGTGTTGGAGAAACTTATTGTTAGAGAAACTCCGTGTTGGAGAAACTTCGTGCTGGAGAAACTTCGTGTTGTAGAAACTCTGTGTCGTAGAAACTCCCGTGTTGGAGAAACTCCGTGTCGGAGAAACTCCGTGTTGGAGGAACTCCGTCTTGGAGAATCTCCGTGTCGGAGAAACTCCATGTTGGAGAAACTCCGTGTTGGAGAAACTCCGTGTCGGGGAAACTCCGTGTTGGAGAAACTCCGTGTTGGAGAAAATCCGTGTTGGAGAAAATCCTTTTTGGAGGAACTCCGTGCTATAGCAACTCCGTGTTGGAGAAACTCTGTGCTGGAGAAACTCCGTGTGGGAGAAACTCCGTGTTGGAGAAACTCTGTGTTGGAGAAACTCCGTGTTGGAGAAACTCTGTGTCGGAGAAATTCCTTGTTGGAGAAACTCCGTGCTGGAGAAACTCCTTGTTGGAGAAACTCCTTGTTGGAGAAACTCCGTGTTGGAGAAACTCCGTGTTGGATAAAACTCCCTGTAGGAGAAACTCCGTGTTTTAGAAACTCCGTGTTGGAGAAACTCCGTGTTGTAGAAACTATGTGTCAGAGAAACTCCGTGTCGGAGAAACTCCGTGTTGGAGAAACTCCGTATTGGAGGAACTCCGTGTTGGAGAAACTCCGTGTTAGAGAAACTCCATGTTGGAGAACCTTCTTGTTGGAGAAAATCCTTGTTGGAGAAACACCATGTTGGAGAAACTCCGTGCTGGAGAAACTCCGTGTTGTGGAAACTCCATGTTGGGGAAACTCCGTGATGGAGAAACTTCATGTTGTAGAAACTCCGTGTTGAAGAAACTTCGTGTTGGAGAAACTCCGTGTTGGAGAAACTCCGTGTTAGAGAAACTCCATGTTGGAGAAAGTCCGTGTTGGAGAATGTCCGTGTTGGAGAAAGTCCGTGTTGGAGAAACTCCGTGTCGGGGAAACTCCGTGCTGGAGAAACTCCGTGTTGGAGAAACTCCGTGTTGGAGAAAATCCTTGTTGGAGAAACTCCGTGCTATAGCAACTCCGTGTAGGAGAAACTCTGCGCTGGAGAAACTCCGCGCTGGAGAAACTCCGTGTTGGAGAAACTGCGTGTTGGAGAAACTCTGTGTTGGAGAAACTCCGTGTTGGAGAAACACCACGTTAGAGAAACTCCGTGTTGGAGAAAAATCCCTGTTGTAGAAACTTCATTTTAGAAAAACACCATGTCTTAGAAACTCCCTGTCTAATAAACTCCCTGTTGGAGAAAGTTCATGTTGGAGAAACTCCCTGTTGGAAACATCTTTGTTGGAGAAACTCCCTGTTGCAGAAACTCCGTGTTGGAGAAACTCCGTGTTCGAGAATCTCCGTGTTGTAGTAACTCCGTGTTGTAGAAACTCCGTGTTGGAGAAACTCCGTGTTTGAGACACTCCACGTTGGAGAATCTCCTTGTTGGAAAAAACCTTGTTTGAGAAACTCCTTGTTGGAGAAACTCCGTGTTGGAGAAAATCCGTGCTGGGGAAACTTCGTGTTGGGGAAACGCCGCGTTGGAGAAACTCCACGTTGGAGAAACTCCGTGTCGGAGAAACTCCGTGTCGGAGAAACTCCGTGTTGGAGAAACTCTGTGTCGGAGAAACTCCGTGTCGGAGAAACTCCGTGTCGGAGAAACTCCGTGTTGGAGAAACTCCGTGTCGGAGAAACTCAGTGTCGGAGAAACTCCGTGTCGGAGAAACTCCGTGTTGGAGAAAGTCCTTGTTGAAGAAATTCCGTGTTGGAGAAACTCCGTGTTGGAGAAACTCCGTGCTGGGGAAACTTCGTGTTGGGGAAACGCCGTGTTGGAGAAACTCCATGTTGGAGAAACTCCGTGTCGGAGAAAATCCGTGTCGGAGAAACTCCGTGTCGGAGAAACTCCGTGTTGGAGAAACTCCGTGTTGGAGAAACTCCGTGTTGGAGAAACTCCGTGTTGGAGAAACTTCGTGTTGGAGAAAATCCTTGTTGGAGAAACTCCGTGCTATAGCAACTCCGTGTTGGAGAAACTCCGCGCTGGAGAAACTCCGTGTTCGAAAAACTCCGTGTTGGAGGAACTCTGTGTTGGAGAAACTCCGTGTTGGAGAAACTCCGCGCTGGAGAAACTTCGTGTTGGAGAAGCTCCGCGTTGGAGAAACTCCGTGTTGGAGAAACTCCGTGTCGGAGAAACTCCGTATTGGAGAAACTCCGTGTTGGAGAAACTTTATGTTGGAGAAACTCCATGTCGAAGAAACTTCGTATTGGAGAAACTCCGTGTTGGAGAAACTTTATGTTGTAAAAACTCCGTGTTGGAGAAACTCCATGTTGTAGAAACTCCGTGTTGAAGAAACTCCGTGTTGGAGAAACTCCGTGTTGGAGAAACTCCGTGTTAGAGAAACTCCATGTTGGAGAAAGTCCGTGTTGGAGAATGTCCGTGTTGGAGAAAATCCGTGTTGGAGAAACTCCGTGTTGTGTAAACTCCATGTTGGGGAAACTCCGTGATGGAGAAACTTCATGTTGTAGAAACTCCGTGTTGAAGAAACTCCGTGTTGGAGAAACTCCGTGTTAGAGAAACTCCATGTTGGAGAAAGTCCGTGTTGGAGAATGTCCGTGTTGGAGAAAGTCAGTGTTGGACAAACTCCGTGTTGGAGAAACTTGATGTTGTAGAAACTCCGTGTTGGAGAAACTCCATGTTGTAGAAACTCCGTGTTGGAGAAACTCTGTGTTGGAGAAACTCCCTGTTGAAGAAACTCCGTGTTGTAGAAACTCGGTGTTGTAGAAACTCCGTGTTCGAGATAATCCATGTTGGAGAAACTCCATGTTGGAGAAACTCCATGCTGCAGAAAATCAGCGCCGGGGAAACTACGCGCTGGATAATCTCCGCGCTGGAGAGACTTCGTGTTGGAGAAACTCCGTGTTGGAGAAACGCCGTGTTGGAGAAACTCCGTGTTAGAGAAACTCCATGTTGGAGAAACTCCGTGTTGGAGATACTCCGTGTTGGAGAAACTGCGTGTTGGAGAAACTCCGTGTTAGAGAAACTCCATGTTGGAGAACCTTCTTGTTGGAGAAACTCCTTGTTGGAGAAAATCCTTGTTGGAGAAACACCATGTTGGAGAAACTCCGTGCTGGAGAAACTCCGTGTTGTGGAAACTCCATGTTGGGGAAACTCCGTGATGGAGAAACTTCATGTTGTAGAAACTCCGTGTTGAAGAAACTCCGTGTTGGAGAAACTCCGTGTTGGAGAAACTCCGTGTTAGAGAAACTCCATGTTGGAGAAAGTCCGTGTTGGGGAATGTCAGTGTTGGAGAAAGTCAGTGTTGGAGAAACTCCGTGTTGGAGAAACTCCGTGTTAGAGAAACTCCATGTTGGAGAAAGTCCGTGTTGGAGAATGTCCGTGTTGGAGAAAGTCAGTGCTGGAGAAACTTCGTGTTGTAGAAACTCTGTGTCGGAGAAACTCCGTGTTGGAGAAAATCCGTGTCGGAGAAACTCCGTGTTGGAGGAACTCCGTCTTGGAGAATCTCCGTGTCGGAGAAACTCCATGTTGGAGAAACTCCGTGTTGGAGAAACTCCGTGTCGGGGAAACTCCCTGCTGGAGAAACTCCGTGTTGGAGAAACTCCGTGTTGGAGAAAATCCTTGTTGGAGAAACTCCGTGCTATAGCAACTCCGTGTAGGAGAAACTCTGCGCTGGAGAATTTCCGCACTGGAGAAACTCCGTGTTGGAGAAACTCTGTGTTGGAGAAACTCCGTGTTGGAGAAACACCACGTTAGAGAAACTCCGTGTTGGAGAAAAATCCCTGTTGTAGAAACTTCATTTTAGAAAAACACCATGTCTTAGAAACTCCCTGTTTAATAAACTCCCTGTTGGAGAAAGTTCATGTTGGAGAAACTCCCTGTTGGAAACATCTTTGTTGGAGAAACTCCCTGTTGCAGAAACTCCGTGTTGGAGAAACTCCGTGTTGGAGATACTACGTGTTGGAGAAACTGCGTGTTGGAGAAACTCCGTGTTCGAGAATCTCCGTGTTGTAGTAACTCCGTGTTGTAGAAACTCCGTGTTGGAGAAACTCCGTGTTGGAGAAACTCTGTGTCGGAGAAAATCCGTATTGGAGAAACTCCGTGTTGGAGAAACTTTATGTTGTTGAAACTCCGTGTTGGAGAAACTCCATGTTGTAGAAACTCCGTGTAGGAGAAACTCCGTGTTTTAGAAACTCCGTGTCGGAGAAACTCCGTGTTGTAGTAACTCTGTGTCAGAGAAACTCCGTGTCGGAGAAACTCCGTGTTGGAGAAACTTCTTGTTGGAGAAACTCCTTGTTGGAGAAAATCCTTGTTGGAGAAACTCCATGTTGGAGAAACTCCTTGTTGGAGAAAATACTTGTTGGAGAAACTCCTTGTTGGAGAAACTCCGTGTTGGAGAAACTCCGTGCTGGGGAAACTTCGTGTTGGGGAAACGCCGTGTTGGAGAAACTCCACGTTGGAGAAACTCCGTGTCGGAGAAACTCCGTGTCGGAGAAACTCCGTGTTGGAGAAACTCTGTGTCGGAGAAACTCCGTGTCGGAGAAACTCCGTGTCGGAGAAACTCCGTGTTGGAGAAACTCCGTGTCGGAGAAACTCCGTGTCGGAGAAACTCCGTGTCGGAGAAACTCCGTGTTGGAGAAAGTCCTTGTTGAAGAAATTCCGTGTTGGAGAAACTCCGTGTTGGAGAAACTCCGTGCTGGGGAAACTTCGTGTTGGGGAAACGCCGTGTTGGAGAAACTCCATGTTGGAGAAACTCCGTGTCGGAGAAACTCCGTGTCGGAGAAACTCCGTGTTGGAGAAACTCCGTGTTGGAGAAACTCCGTGTTGGAGAAACTCCGTGTTGGAGAAACTTCGTGTTGGAGAAAATCCTTGTTGGAGAAACTCCGTGCTATAGCAACTCCGTGTTGGAGAAACTCCGCGCTGGAGAAACTCCGTGTTCGAGAAACTCCGTGTTGGAGGAACTCTGTGTTGGAGAAACTCCGTGCTTGGAGAAACTTCGTGTTGGAGAAGCTCCGTGTTGGAGAAACTCCGTGTTGGAGAAACTCCGTGTTGGAGAAACATCCGTGTCGGAGAAACTCCGTGTTGGAGAAACTCCGTGTTGGAGAAACTTTATGTTGGAGAAACTCCATGTCGAAGAAACTTCGTATTGGAGAAACTCCGTGTTGGAGAAACTTTATGTTGTAAAAACTCCGTGTTGGAGAAACTCCATGTTGTAGAAACTCCGTGTTGAAGAAACTCCGTGTTGGAGAAACTCCGTGTTGGAGAAACTCCGTGTTGGAGAAACTCCGTGTTGGAGAAACTCCGTGTTGGAGAAACTCCGTGATGGAGAAACTTCATGTTGTAGAAACTCCGTGTTGAAGAAACTCCGTGTTGGAGAAACTCCGTGTTAGAGAAACTCCATGTTGGAGAAAGTCCGTGTTGGAGAATGTCCGTGTTGGAGAAAGTCAGTGTTGGAGAAACTCCGTGTTGGAGAAACTTGATGTTGTAGAAACTCCGTGTTGGAGAAACTCCATGTTGTAGAAACTCCGTGTTGGAGAAACTCTGTGTTGGAGAAACTCCCTGTTGAAGAAACTCCGTGTTGTAGAAACTCGGTGTTGTAGAAACTCCGTGTTCGAGATAATCCATGTTGGAGAAACTCCATGTTGGAGAAACTCCATGCTGCAGAAAATCAGCGCCGGGGAAACTACGCGCTGGATAATCTCCGCGCTGGAGAGACTTCGTGTTGGAGAAACTCCGTGTTGGAGAAACGCCGTGTTGGAGAAACTCCGTGTTAGAGAAACTCCATGTTGGAGAAACTCCGTGTTGGAGAAACTCCGTGTTAGAGAAACTCCGTGTCGGAGAAACTCCGTGTTGGAGAAACTCCGTGTTGGAGAAACTCCGTGTTGGAGAAACTCCGTGTTAGAGAAACTCCATGTTGGAGAACCTTCTTGTTGGAGAAACTCCTTGTTGGAGAAAATCCTTGTTGGAGAAACACCATGTTGGAGAAACTCCGTGCTGGAGAAACTCCGTGTTGTGGAAACTCCATGTTGGGGAAACTCCGTGATGGAGAAACTTCATGTTGTAGAAACTCCGTGTTGAAGAAACTCCGTGTTGGAGAAACTCCGTGTTGGAGAAACTCCGTGTTAGAGAAACTCCATGTTGGAGAAAGTCCGTGTTGGGGAATGTCAGTGTTGGAGAAAGTCAGTGTTGGAGAAACTCCGTGTTGGAGAAACTCCGTGTTAGAGAAACTCCATGTTGGAGAAAGTCCGTGTTGGAGAATGTCCGTGTTGGAGAAAGTCAGTGCTGGAGAAACTTCGTGTTGTAGAAACTCTGTGTCGGAGAAACTCCGTGTTGGAGAAAATCCGTGTCGGAGAAACTCCGTGTTGGAGGAACTCCGTCTTGGAGAATCTCCGTGTCGGAGAAACTCCATGTTGGAGAAACTCCGTGTTGGAGAAACTCCGTGTCGGGGAAACTCCCTGCTGGAGAAACTCCGTGTTGGAGAAACTCCGTGTTGGAGAAAATCCTTGTTGGAGAAACTCCGTGCTATAGCAACTCCGTGTAGGAGAAACTCTGCGCTGGAGAATTTCCGCACTGGAGAAACTCCGTGTTGGAGAAACTCTGTGTTGGAGAAACTCCGTGTTGGAGAAA
Source organism: Amblyomma americanum (assembly GCA_030143305.2). NCBI lineage: Eukaryota > Metazoa > Arthropoda > Arachnida > Ixodida > Ixodidae > Amblyomma > Amblyomma americanum. The sequence goes on along the minus strand of JARKHS020031577.1, from coordinate 129,083 downwards.
CACCACGTTAGAGAAACTCCGTGTTGGAGAAAAATCCCTGTTGTAGAAACTTCATTTTAGAAAAACACCATGTCTTAGAAACTCCCTGTTTAATAAACTCCCTGTTGGAGAAAGTTCATGTTGGAGAAACTCCCTGTTGGAAACATCTTTGTTGGAGAAACTCCCTGTTGCAGAAACTCCGTGTTGGAGAAACTCCGTGTTGGAGATACTACGTGTTGGAGAAACTGCGTGTTGGAGAAACTCCGTGTTCGAGAATCTCCGTGTTGTAGTAACTCCGTGTTGTAGAAACTCCGTGTTGGAGAAACTCCGTGTTGGAGAAACTCTGTGTCGGAGAAAATCCGTATTGGAGAAACTCCGTGTTGGAGAAACTTTATGTTGTTGAAACTCCGTGTTGGAGAAACTCCATGTTGTAGAAACTCCGTGTAGGAGAAACTCCGTGTTTTAGAAACTCCGTGTCGGAGAAACTCCGTGTTGTAGTAACTCTGTGTCAGAGAAACTCCGTGTCGGAGAAACTCCGTGTTGGAGAACCTTCTTGTTGGAGAAACTCCTTGTTGGAGAAAATCCTTGTTGGAGACACTCCACGTTGGAGAATCTCCTTGTTGGAAAAAAAATTGTTTGAGAAACTCCTTGTTGGAGAAACTCCGTGTTGGAGAAAATCCGTGCTGGGGAAACTTCGTGTTGGGGAAACGCCGCGTTGGAGAAACTCCACGTTGGAGAAACTCCGTGTCGGAGAAACTCCGTGTCGGAGAAACTCCGTGTTGGAGAAACTCTGTGTCGGAGAAACTCCGTGTCGGAGAAACTCCGTGTCGGAGAAACTCCGTGTTGGAGAAACTCCGTGTCGGAGAAACTCCGTGTCGGAGAAACTCCGTGTCGGAGAAACTCCGTGTTGGAGAAAGTCCTTGTTGAAGAAATTCCGTGTTGGAGAAACTCCGTGTTGGAGAAACTCCGTGCTGGGGAAACTTCGTGTTGGGGAAACGCCGTGTTGGAGAAACTCCATGTTGGAGAAACTCCGTGTCGGAGAAAATCCGTGTCGGAGAAACTCCGTGTTGGAGAAACTCCGTGTTGGAGAAACTCCGTGTTGGAGAAACTCCGTGTTGGAGAAACTTCGTGTTGGAGAAAATCCTTGTTGGAGAAACTCCGTGCTATAGCAACTCCGTGTTGGAGAAACTCCGCGCTGGAGAAACTCCGTGTTCGAAAAACTCCGTGTTGGAGGAACTCTGTGTTGGAGAAACTCCGTGTTGGAGAAACTCCGCGCTGGAGAAACTTCGTGTTGGAGAAGCTCCGCGTTGGAGAAACTCCGTGTTGGAGAAACTCCGTGTTGGAGAAACACCGTGTCGGAGAAACTCCGTATTGGAGAAACTCCGTGTTGGAGAAACTTTATGTTGGAGAAACTCCATGTCGAAGAAACTTCGTATTGGAGAAACTCCGTGTTGGAGAAACTTTATGTTGTAAAAACTCCGTGTTGGAGAAACTCCATGTTGTAGAAACTCCGTGTTGAAGAAACTCCGTGTTGGAGAAACTCCGTGTTGGAGAAACTCCGTGTTAGAGAAACTCCATGTTGGAGAAAGTCCGTGTTGGAGAATGTCCGTGTTGGAGAAAATCCGTGTTGGAGAAACTCCGTGTTGTGTAAACTCCATGTTGGGGAAACTCCGTGATGGAGAAACTTCATGTTGTAGAAACTCCGTGTTGGAGAAACTCCGTGTTGGAGAAACTCTGTGTCGGAGAAACTCCGTGTCGGAGAAACTCCGTGTTGGAGAAACTCCGTGTCGGAGAAACTCAGTGTCGGAGAAACTCCGTGTCGGAGAAACTCCGTGTTGGAGAAAGTCCTTGTTGAAGAAATTCCGTGTTGGAGAAACTCCGTGTTGGAGAAACTCCGTGCTGGGGAAACTTCGTGTTGGGGAAACGCCGTGTTGGAGAAACTCCATGTTGGAGAAACTCCGTGTCGGAGAAAATCCGTGTCGGAGAAACTCCGTGTCGGAGAAACTCCGTGTTGGAGAAACTCCGTGTTGGAGAAACTCTGTGTTGGAGAAACTCCGTGTTGGAGAAACTTCGTGTTGGAGAAACTCCGTGTTAGAGAAACTCCATGTTGGAGAAAGTCCGTGTTGGAGAATGTCCGTGTTGGAGAAAGTCCGTGTTGGAGAAACTCCGTGTTGGAGAAACTTTATGTTGTAGAAACTCCGTGTTGGAGCAACTCCATGTTGTAGAAACTCCGTGTTGGAGAAACTCTGTGTTGGAGAAACTCCCTGTTGAAGAAACTCCGTGTTGTAGAAACTCCGTGCTGGGGAAACTTCGTGTTGGGGAAACGCCGCGTTGGAGAAACTCCACGTTGGAGGAACTCCGTGTCGGAGAAACTCCTTGTTGTAGAAACTCCGTGTTGGAGAAAGTTATTGTTAGAGAAACTCCGTGTAGGAGAAACTTCGTGCTGGAGAAACTCTGTGTCGGAGAAACTCTGTGTCGGAGAAACTCCCTGTTGAAGAAACTCCGTGTTGTAGAAACTCGGTGTTGTAGAAACTCCGTGTTGGAGATAATCCATGTTGGAGAAACTCCATGTTGGAGAAACTCCATGCTGCAGAAAATCCGCGCCGGGGAAACTACGCGCTGGATAATCTCCGCGCTGGAGAGACTTCGTGTTGGAGAAACTCCGTGTTGGAGAAACGCCGTGTTGGAGAAACTCCGTGTTAGAGAAACTCCATGTTGGAGAAAGTCCGTGTTGGAGAATGTCCGTGTTGGAGAAACTCCGTGTTGGAGAAACTTTATGTTGTAGAAACTCCGTGTTGGAGCAACTCCATGTTGTAGAAACTCCGTGTTGGAGAAACTCTGTGTTGGAGAAACTCCCTGTTGAAGAAACTCCGTGTTGTAGAAACTCCGTGTTGTAGAAACTCCGTGTTGGAGATAATCCATGTTGGAGAAACTCCATGTTGGAGAAACTCCATGCTGCAGAAAATACGCGCTGGGGAAATTACGCGCTGGAGAATCTCCGCCCAGGAGAGACTTCGTGTTGGAGAAACTCCGGGTTGCAGAAACTCCGTGTTGGAGAAACTCCGTGTGTGAGAAACTCCGTGTTGGAGAAACTCCGTGTTGGAGAAGCTCCGTGTTGGAGAAACTTCGTATCAGAGAAAGTCCGTGTCGGAGAAACTCCGTGTCGGAGAAACTCTGTGTTGTAGAAACTTCGTGTTGGCGAAACTCCTTGTTGTAGAAACTCCGTGTTAGAGAAACACCATGTTGGAGAATCTCCTTGTTGGAAAAAATCCTTTATTTAGAAACTCCTTGTTGGAGAAACTCCGTGCTGGGGAAACTCCATGTTGTAGAAACTTCGTGTTGGAGAAACTCCGTGTTGTAGAAACTTCGTGTTGGCGAAACTCCATGTTGTAGAAACTTCGTGTTGGAGAAACTCTGTGTTGGAGAAACTTATTGTTAGAGAAACTCCGTGTTGGAGAAACTTCGTGCTGGAGAAACTTCGTGTTGTAGAAACTCTGTGTCGTAGAAACTCCGTGTTGGAGAAACTCCGTGTCGGAGAAACTCCTTGTTGGAGGAACTCCGTCTTGGAGAATCTCCGTGTCAAAGAAACTCCATGTTGGAGAAACTTTATGTTGTTGAAACTCCGTGTTGGAGAAACTCCATGTTGTAGAAACTCCGTGTAGGAGAAACTCCGTGTTTTAGAAACTCCGTGTTGGAGAAACTCCGTGTTGTAGAAACTCTGTGTCCGAGAAACTCCGTGTCGGAGAAACTCCGTGTTGGAGAAACTCCATGTTGATGAAACTCCGTGTCGGAGAAACTCCGTGTCGGAGAAACTCCGTGTTGGAGAAACTCCGTGGTGGGGAAACTCCGTGTTGGAGAAACTCCGTGTTGGAGAAACTCCGTGTTGGAGAAAATCCTTGTTGGAGAAACTCCGTGCTATAGCAACTCCGTGTTGGAGAAACTCTGTGCTGGAGAAACTCCGCGCTGGAGAAACTCTGTGTGGGAGAAACTCCGTGTTTTGGGAAACTCTGTGTTGGAGAAACTGCGTGTTGGAGAAACTCTGTGTCGGAGAAATTCCTTGTTGGAGAAACTCCGTGCTGGAGAAACTCCTTGTTGGAGAAACTCCTTGTTGGAGAAACTTCGTGTTGGAGAAACTCCGTGTTGGATAAATTTCGTGTAGGAGAAACTCCGTGTTTTAGAAACTCCGTGTTGGAGAAACTCCGTGTTGTAGAAACTCTGTGTCAGAGAAACTCCCTGTTGGGGAAACTCCCTGTTGGAGAAACTCCGTGTTGGAGAACCTTCTTGTTGGAGAAACTCCTTGTTGGAGAAAATCCTTGTTGGAGAAACTCTATGTTGGAGAAACTCCGTGCTGGAGAAACTCCGTGTTGTGGAAACTCCATGTGTGGGAAACTCCGTGATGGAGAAACTTCATGTTGTAGAAACTCCGTGTTGAAGAAACTCCGTGTTGGAGAAACTCCGTGTTGGAGAAACTCCGTGTTAGAGAAACTCCATGTTGGAGAAAGTCCGTGTTGGAGAATGTCCGTGTTGGAGAAAGTCAGAGTTGGAGAAACTCCGTGTTGGAGAAACTTGATGTTGTAGAAACTCCGTGTTGGAGAAACTCCATGTTGTAGAAACTCCGTGTTGGAGAAACTCTGTGTTGGAGAAACTCCCTGTTGAAGAAACTCCGTGTTGTAGAAACTCCGTGTTGTAGAAACTCCGTGTTGGAGATAATCCATGTTGGAGAAACTCCATGTTGCAGAAACTCCATGCTGCAGAAAATCCGCGCTGGGGAAACTACGCGCTGGAGAATCTCCGCGCTGGAGAGACTTCGTGTTGGAGAAACTCCGTGTTGTAGAAACTCCGTGTTGGAGAAACTCCGTGTGTGAGAAACTCCGTGTTGGAGAAACTCCGTGTTGGAGAAGCTCCGTGTTGGAGAAACTTCGTATCGGAGAAAGTCCGTGTCGGAGAAACTCCGTGTTGGAGAAACTTAGTGTTAGAGAAACTCCGTGTAGGAGAAACTCCGTGTTGTAGTAACTCTGTGTCAGAGAAACTCGTAGTCGGAGAAACTCCGTGTTGCAGAAACTCCGTGTTGGAGAAACTCCGTGTTGGAGAAACTCCGTGTCGGAGAAACTCCGTGTTGGAGAAACTCCGTGTTAGAGAAACACCATGTTGGAGAATCTCCTTGTTGGAAAAAATCCCTCATTTAGAAACTCCTTGTTGGAGAAACTCCGTGCTGGGGAAACACCATGTTGTAGAAACTTCGTGTTGGAGAAACTCCGTGTTGTAGAAACTTCGTGTTGGCGAAACTCCATGTTGTAGAAACTTCGTGTTGGAGAAACTCTGTGTTGGAGAAACTTATTGTTAGAGAAACTCCGTGTTGGAGAAACTTCGTGCTGGAGAAACTTCGTGTTGTAGAAACTCTGTGTCGTAGAAACTCCCGTGTTGGAGAAACTCCGTGTCGGAGAAACTCCGTGTTGGAGGAACTCCGTCTTGGAGAATCTCCGTGTCGGAGAAACTCCATGTTGGAGAAACTCCGTGTTGGAGAAACTCCGTGTCGGGGAAACTCCGTGTTGGAGAAACTCCGTGTTGGAGAAAATCCGTGTTGGAGAAAATCCTTTTTGGAGGAACTCCGTGCTATAGCAACTCCGTGTTGGAGAAACTCTGTGCTGGAGAAACTCCGTGTGGGAGAAACTCCGTGTTGGAGAAACTCTGTGTTGGAGAAACTCCGTGTTGGAGAAACTCTGTGTCGGAGAAATTCCTTGTTGGAGAAACTCCGTGCTGGAGAAACTCCTTGTTGGAGAAACTCCTTGTTGGAGAAACTCCGTGTTGGAGAAACTCCGTGTTGGATAAAACTCCCTGTAGGAGAAACTCCGTGTTTTAGAAACTCCGTGTTGGAGAAACTCCGTGTTGTAGAAACTATGTGTCAGAGAAACTCCGTGTCGGAGAAACTCCGTGTTGGAGAAACTCCGTATTGGAGGAACTCCGTGTTGGAGAAACTCCGTGTTAGAGAAACTCCATGTTGGAGAACCTTCTTGTTGGAGAAAATCCTTGTTGGAGAAACACCATGTTGGAGAAACTCCGTGCTGGAGAAACTCCGTGTTGTGGAAACTCCATGTTGGAGAAACTCCGTGCTGGGGAAACTCCATGTTGTAGAAACTTCGTGTTGGAGAAACTCCGTGTTGTAGAAACTTCGTGTTGGCGAAACTCCATGTTGTAGAAACTTCGTGTTGGAGAAACTCTGTGTTGGAGAAACTTATTGTTAGAGAAACTCCGTGTTGGAGAAACTTCGTGCTGGAGAAACTTCGTGTTGTAGAAACTCTGTGTCGTAGAAACTCCGTGTTGGAGAAACTCCGTGTCGGAGAAACTCCTTGTTGGAGGAACTCCGTCTTGGAGAATCTCCGTGTCAAAGAAACTCCATGTTGGAGAAACTTTATGTTGTTGAAACTCCGTGTTGGAGAAACTCCATGTTGTAGAAACTCCGTGTAGGAGAAACTCCGTGTTTTAGAAACTCCGTGTTGGAGAAACTCCGTGTTGTAGAAACTCTGTGTCCGAGAAACTCCGTGTCGGAGAAACTCCGTGTTGGAGAAACTCCATGTTGATGAAACTCCGTGTCGGAGAAACTCCGTGTCGGAGAAACTCCGTGTTGGAGAAACTCCGTGGTGGGGAAACTCCGTGTTGGAGAAACTCCGTGTTGGAGAAACTCCGTGTTGGAGAAAATCCTTGTTGGAGAAACTCCGTGCTATAGCAACTCCGTGTTGGAGAAACTCTGTGCTGGAGAAACTCCGCGCTGGAGAAACTCTGTGTGGGAGAAACTCCGTGTTTTGGGAAACTCTGTGTTGGAGAAACTGCGTGTTGGAGAAACTCTGTGTCGGAGAAATTCCTTGTTGGAGAAACTCCGTGCTGGAGAAACTCCTTGTTGGAGAAACTCCTTGTTGGAGAAACTTCGTGTTGGAGAAACTCCGTGTTGGATAAATTTCGTGTAGGAGAAACTCCGTGTTTTAGAAACTCCGCGTTGGAGAAACTCCGTGTTGTAGAAACTCTGTGTCAGAGAAACTCCCTGTTGGGGAAACTCCCTGTTGGAGAAACTCCGTGTTGGAGAACCTTCTTGTTGGAGAAACTCCTTGTTGGAGAAAATCCTTGTTGGAGAAACTCTATGTTGGAGAAACTCCGTGCTGGAGAAACTCCGTGTTGTGGAAACTCCATGTGTGGGAAACTCCGTGATGGAGAAACTTCATGTTGTAGAAACTCCGTGTTGAAGAAACTCCGTGTTGGAGAAACTCCGTGTTGGAGAAACTCCGTGTTAGAGAAACTCCATGTTGGAGAAAGTCCGTGTTGGAGAATGTCCGTGTTGGAGAAAGTCAGAGTTGGAGAAACTCCGTGTTGGAGAAACTTGATGTTGTAGAAACTCCGTGTTGGAGAAACTCCATGTTGTAGAAACTCCGTGTTGGAGAAACTCTGTGTTGGAGAAACTCCCTGTTGAAGAAACTCCGTGTTGTAGAAACTCCGTGTTGTAGAAACTCCGTGTTGGAGATAATCCATGTTGGAGAAACTCCATGTTGGAGAAACTCCATGCTGCAGAAAATCCGCGCTGGGGAAACTACGCGCTGGAGAATCTCCGCGCTGGAGAGACTTCGTGTTGGAGAAACTCCGTGTTGTAGAAACTCCGTGTTGGAGAAACTCCGTGTGTGAGAAACTCCGTGTTGGAGAAACTCCGTGTTGGAGAAGCTCCGTGTTGGAGAAACTTCGTATCGGAGAAAGCTCTCGTGTCGGAGAAACTCCGTGTTGTAGAAACTTCGTGTTGGCGAAACTCCTTGTTGTAGAAACTCCGTGTTGGAGAAACTTATTGTTAGAGAAACTCCGTGTAGGAGAAACTCCGTGTTGTAGTAACTCTGTGTCAGAGAAACTCGTAGTCGGAGAAACTCCGTGTTGCAGAAACTCCGTGTTGGAGAAACTCCGTGTTGGAGAAACTCCGTGTCGGAGAAACTCCGTGTTGGAGAAACTCCGTGTTAGAGAAACACCATGTTGGAGAATCTCCTTGTTGGAAAAAATCCCTCATTTAGAAACTCCTTGTTGGAGAAACTCCGTGCTGGGGAAACACCATGTTGTAGAAACTTCGTGTTGGAGAAACTCCGTGTTGTAGAAACTTCGTGTTGGCGAAACTCCATGTTGTAGAAACTTCGTGTTGGAGAAACTCTGTGTTGGAGAAACTTATTGTTAGAGAAACTCCGTGTTGGAGAAACTTCGTGCTGGAGAAACTTCGTGTTGTAGAAACTCTGTGTCGTAGAAACTCCCGTGTTGGAGAAACTCCGTGTCGGAGAAACTCCGTGTTGGAGGAACTCCGTCTTGGAGAATCTCCGTGTCGGAGAAACTCCATGTTGGAGAAACTCCGTGTTGGAGAAACTCCGTGTCGGGGAAACTCCGTGTTGGAGAAACTCCGTGTTGGAGAAAATCCGTGTTGGAGAAAATCCTTTTTGGAGGAACTCCGTGCTATAGCAACTCCGTGTTGGAGAAACTCTGTGCTGGAGAAACTCCGTGTGGGAGAAACTCCGTGTTGGAGAAACTCTGTGTTGGAGAAACTCCGTGTTGGAGAATCTCCGTGTTGGAGAAACTCCGTGTAGGAGAAACTCCGTGTTGTAGAAACTCCGTGTTGGAGAAACTCCGTGTTGTAGAAACTATGTGTCAGAGAAACTCCGTGTCGGAGAAACTCCGTGTTGGAGAAACTCCGTATTGGAGAAACTCCGTGTTGGAGAAACTCCGTGTTGGAGAAACTCCGTGTTGGAGAAACTCCTTGTTGGAGAAAATCCGTGTTGGAGAAACTCCATGTTGGAGAAACTCCGTGCTGGAGAAACTCCGTGTTGTGGAAACTCCATGTTGGAGAAACTCCGTGATGGAGAAACTTCATGTTGTAGAAACTCCGTGTTGGAGAAACTCCGTGTTGGAGAAACTCCGTGTTGGAGAAACTCCGTGTTGGAGAAACTCCGTGTTGGAGAAAGTCCGTGTTGGAGAATGTCCGTGTTGGAGAAAGTCCGTGTTGGAGAAACTCCGTGTCGGGGAAACTCCGTGCTGGAGAAACTCCGTGTTGGAGAAACTCCGTGTTGGAGAAACTCCTTGTTGGAGAAACTCCGTGCTATGAGCAACTCCGTGTAGGAGAAACTCTGCGCTGGAGAAACTCCGCGCTGGAGAAACTCCGTGTTGGAGAAACTGCGTGTTGGAGAAACTCTGTGTTGGAGAAACTCCGTGTTGGAGAAACACCACGTTAGAGAAACTCCGTGTTGGAGAAACTCCGTGTTGGAGAAACTTCGTGTTGTAGAAACTCCGTGTCGTAGAAACTCCCGTGTTAGAGAAACTCCGTGTTGGAGAAAGTCCGTGTTGGAGAAACTCCGTGTTGGAGAACATCCGTGTTGGAGAAACTCCATGTTGGAGAAACTCCGTGTTGGAGAAACTCCGTGTCGGGGAAACTACGTGTTGGAGAAACTCCGTGTTGGAGAAACTCCGTGTTGGAGAAACTCCGTGTTGGAGGAACTCCGTGTTGTAGAAACTCCGTGTTGGAGAAACTCCGTGTTGGAGACACTCCGTGTGGAGAAACTCCGTGTTGGAGAAACTCTGTGTTGGAGAAACTCCGTGTTGGAGAAACTCTGTGTGGAGAAACTTCTTGTTGGAGAAACTCCGTGCTGGAGAAACTCCTTGTTGGAGAAACTCCGTGTTGGAGAAACTCCGTGTTGGAGAAACTCCGTGTTGGATAGAAACTCCGTGTCGGAGAAACTCCGTGTTGGAGAAACTCCGTGTTGGAGAAACTCCGTGTTGGAGAAACTCATGTGTCGGAGAAACTCCGTGTCGGAGAAACTCCGTGTTGGAGAAACTCCGTGTTGGAGAAACTCCGTGTTGGAGAAACTCCGTGTTGGAGAAACTCCGTGTTGGAGAAACTTCGTGTTGGAGAAACTCCGTGTTGGAGAAACTCCATGTTGGAGAAACTCCGTGTCTGGAGAAACTCCGTGTTGGAGAAACTCCGTGTCGGAGAAACTCCGTGTTGGAGAAACTCCGTGTTGGAGAAACTCCGTGTTGGAGAAACTCCGTGTTGGAGAAACTCCGTGTTGGAGAAAATCCTTGTTGGAGAAACTCCGTGCTATAGCAACTCCGTGTTGGAGAAACTCCGCGCTGGAGAAACTCCGTGTTGGAGAAACTCCGTGTTGGAGGAACTCCGTGTTGGAGAAACTCCGTGTTGGAGAAACTCCGCGCTGGAGAAACTTCGTGTTGGAGAAGCTCCGCGTTGAGAAACTCCGTGTTGGAGAAACTCCGTGTCGGAGAAACTCCGTATTGGAGAAACTCCGTGTTGGAGAAACTTTATGTTGGAGAAACTCCATGTCGAAGAAACTTCGTATTGGAGAAACTCCGTGTTGGAGAAACTTTATGTTGTAAAAACTCCGTGTTGGAGAAACTCCATGTTGTAGAAACTCCGTGTTGAAGAAACTCCGTGTTGGAGAAACTCCGTGTTGGAGAAACTCCGTGTTAGAGAAACTCCATGTTGGAGAAAGTCCGTGTTGGAGAATGTCCGTGTTGGAGAAAATCCGTGTTGGAGAAACTCCGTGTTGTGTAAACTCCATGTTGGGGAAACTCCGTGATGGAGAAACTTCATGTTGTAGAAACTCCGTGTTGAAGAAACTCCGTGTTGGAGAAACTCCGTGTTAGAGAAACTCCATGTTGGAGAAAGTCCGTGTTGGAGAATGTCCGTGTTGGAGAAAGTCAGTGTTGGACAAACTCCGTGTTGGAGAAACTTGATGTTGTAGAAACTCCGTGTTGGAGAAACTCTGTGTTGGAGAAACTCCCTGTTGAAGAAACTCCGTGTTGTAGAAACTCGGTGTTGTAGAAACTCCGTGTTCGAGATAATCCATGTTGGAGAAACTCCATGTTGGAGAAACTCCATGCTGCAGAAAATCAGCGCCGGGGAAACTACGCGCTGGATAATCTCCGCGCTGGAGAGACTTCGTGTTGGAGAAACTCCGTGTTGGAGAAACGCCGTGTTGGAGAAACTCCGTGTTAGAGAAACTCCATGTTGGAGAAACTCCGTGTTGGAGATACTACGTGTTGGAGAAACTGCGTGTTGGAGAAACTCCGTGTTAGAGAAACTCCATGTTGGAGAACCTTCTTGTTGGAGAAACTCCTTGTTGGAGAAAATCCTTGTTGGAGAAACACCATGTTGGAGAAACTCCGTGCTGGAGAAACTCCGTGTTGTGGAAACTCCATGTTGGGGAAACTCCGTGATGGAGAAACTTCATGTTGTAGAAACTCCGTGTTGAAGAAACTCCGTGTTGGAGAAACTCCGTGTTGGAGAAACTCCGTGTTAGAGAAACTCCATGTTGGAGAAAGTCCGTGTTGGGGAATGTCAGTGTTGGAGAAAGTCAGTGTTGGAGAAACTCCGTGTTGGAGAAACTCCGTGTTAGAGAAACTCCATGTTGGAGAAAGTCCGTGTTGGAGAATGTCCGTGTTGGAGAAAGTCAGTGCTGGAGAAACTTCGTGTTGTAGAAACTCTGTGTCGGAGAAACTCCGTGTTGGAGAAAATCCGTGTCGGAGAAACTCCGTGTTGGAGGAACTCCGTCTTGGAGAATCTCCGTGTCGGAGAAACTCCATGTTGGAGAAACTCCGTGTTGGAGAAACTCCGTGTCGGGGAAACTCCCTGCTGGAGAAACTCCGTGTTGGAGAAACTCCGTGTTGGAGAAAATCCTTGTTGGAGAAACTCCGTGCTATAGCAACTCCGTGTAGGAGAAACTCTGCGCTGGAGAATTTCCGCACTGGAGAAACTCCGTGTTGGAGAAACTCTGTGTTGGAGAAACTCCGTGTTGGAGAAGCACCACGTTAGAGAAACTCCGTGTTGGAGAAAAATCCCTGTTGTAGAAACTTCATTTTAGAAAAACACCATGTCTTAGAAACTCCCTGTTTAATAAACTCCGTGTTGGAGAAAGTTCATGTTGGAGAAACTCCCTGTTGGAAAAATCTTTGTTGGAGAAACTCCCTGTTGCAGAAACTCCGTGTTGGAGAAACTCCGTGTTGGAGATACTACGTGTTGGAGAAACTGCGTGTTGGAGAAACTCCGTGTTCGAGAATCTCCGTGTTGTAGTAACTCCGTGTTGTAGAAACTCCGTGTTGGAGAAACTCCGTGTTGGAGAAACTCTGTGTCGGAGAAAATCCGTATTGGAGAAACTCCGTGTTGGAGAAACTTTATGTTGTTGAAACTCCGTGTTGGAGAAACTCCATGTTGTAGAAACTCCGTGTAGGAGAAACTCCGTGTTTTAGAAACTCCGTGTCGGAGAAACTCCGTGTTGTAGTAACTCTGTGTCAGAGAAACTCCGTGTCGGAGAAACTCCGTGTTGGAGAACCTTCTTGTTGGAGAAACTCCTTGTTGGAGAAAATCCTTGTTTGAGACACTCCACGTTGGAGAATCTCCTTGTTGGAAAAAAAATTGTTTGAGAAACTCCTTGTTGGAGAAACTCCGTGTTGGAGAAAATCCGTGCTGGGGAAACTTCGTGTTGGGGAAACGCCGCGTTGGAGAAACTCCACGTTGGAGAAACTCCGTGTCGGAGAAACTCCGTGTCGGAGAAACTCCGTGTTGGAGAAACTCTGTGTCGGAGAAACTCCGTGTCGGAGAAACTCCGTGTCGGAGAAACTCCGTGTTGGAGAAACTCCGTGTCGGAGAAACTCCGTGTCGGAGAAACTCCGTGTCGGAGAAACTCCGTGTTGGAGAAAGTCCTTGTTGAAGAAATTCCGTGTTGGAGAAACTCCGTGTTGGAGAAACTCCGTGCTGGGGAAACTTCGTGTTGGGGAAACGCCGTGTTGGAGAAACTCCATGTTGGAGAAACTCCGTGTCGGAGAAAATCCGTGTCGGAGAAACTCCGTGTCGGAGAAACTCCGTGTTGGAGAAACTCCGTGTTGGAGAAACTCCGTGTTGGAGAAACTCCGTGTTGGAGAAACTTCGTGTTGGAGAAAATCCTTGTTGGAGAAACTCCGTGCTATAGCAACTCCGTGTTGGAGAAACTCCGCGCTGGAGAAACTCCGTGTTCGAAAAACTCTCGTGTTGGAGGAACTCTGTGTTGGAGAAACTCCGTGTTGGAGAAACTCCGCGCTGGAGAAACTTCGTGTTGGAGAAGCTCCGCGTTGGAGAAACTCCGTGTTGGAGAAACTCCGTGTTGGAGAAACACCGTGTCTGAGAAACTCCGTATTGGAGAAACTCCGTGTTGGAGAAACTTTATGTTGGAGAAACTCCATGTCGAAGAAACTTCGTATTGGAGAAACTCCGTGTTGGAGAAACTTTATGTTGTAAAAACTCCGTGTTGGAGAAACTCCATGTTGTAGAAACTCCGTGTTGAAGAAACTCCGTGTTGGAGAAACTCCGTGTTGGAGAAACTCCGTGTTAGAGAAACTCCATGTTGGAGAAAGTCCGTGTTGGAGAATGTCCGTGTTGGAGAAATCCGTGTTGGAGAAACTCCGTGTTGGATAAACTCCATGCTGTAGGAGGAAACTCCGTGATTTTGGAGAAACTCCGTGTTGGAGAAACTCCGTGTTGGAGAAACTCCGTGTTAGAGAAACTCCGTGTTGGAGAAACTCCGTGTTGGAGAAACTCCGTGTTGGAGAAACTGCGTGTTGGAGAAACTCCGTGTTAGAGAAACTCCATGTTGGAGAACCTTCTTGTTGGAGAAACTCCTTGTTGGAGAAAATCCTTGTTGGAGAAACACCATGTTGGAGAAACTCCGTGCTGGAGAAACTCCGTGTTGTGGAAACTCCATGTTGGGGAAACTCCGTGATGGAGAAACTTCATGTTGTAGAAACTCCGTGTTGAAGAAACTCCGTGTTGGAGAAACTCCGTGTTGGAGAAACTCCGTGTTAGAGAAACTCCATGTTGGAGAAAGTCCGTGTTGGGGAATGTCAGTGTTGGAGAAAGTCAGTGTTGGAGAAACTCCGTGTTGGAGAAACTCCGTGTTAGAGAAACTCCATGTTGGAGAAAGTCCGTGTTGGAGAATGTCCGTGTTGGAGAAAGTCCGTGCTGGAGAAACTTCGTGTTGTAGAAACTCTGTGTCGGAGAAACTCCGTGTTGGAGAAACTCCGTGTTGGAGAAACTTCGTGTTGGAGAAACATCCTTGTTGGAGAAACTCCGTGCTATGAGCAACTCCGTGTTGGAGAAACTCCGCGCTGGAGAAACTCCGTGTTCGAAGAAACTCCGTGTTGGAGGAACTCCGTGTTGGAGAAACTCCGTGTTGGAGAAACTCCGTGCTGGAGAAACTTCGTGTTGGAGAAAGCTCCGTGTTGGAGAAACTCCGTGTTGGAGAAACTCCGTGTTGGAGAAACTCCGTGTCTGAGAAACTCCGTATTGGAGAAACTCCGTGTTGGAGAAACTTCATGTTGGAGAAACTCCGTGTCGAAGAAACTTCGTATTGGAGAAACTCCGTGTTGGAGAAACTTTATGTGTGTAGAGAAACTCCGTGTTGGAGAAACTCCAGTGTTGTAGAAACTCCGTGTTGAGAGAAACTCCGTGTTGGAGAAACTCCGTGTTGGAGAAACTCCGTGTTGAGAGAAACTCCGTGTTGGAGAAAGTCCGTGTTGGAGAATGTCCGTGTTCGAGATAATCCATGTTGGAGAAACTCCATGTTGGAGAAACTCCATGCTGCAGAAAATCAGCGCCGGGGAAACTACGCGCTGGATAATCTCCGCGCTGGAGAGACTTCGTGTTGGAGAAACTCCGTGTTGGAGAAACGCCGTGTTGGAGAAACTCCGTGTTAGAGAAACTCCATGTTGGAGAAACTCCGTGTTGGAGATACTACGTGTTGGAGAAACTGCGTGTTGGAGAAACTCCGTGTTAGAGAAACTCCATGTTGGAGAACCTTCTTGTTGGAGAAACTCCTTGTTGGAGAAAATCCTTGTTGGAGAAACACCATGTTGGAGAAACTCCGTGCTGGAGAAACTCCGTGTTGTGGAAACTCCATGTTGGGGAAACTCCGTGATGGAGAAACTTCATGTTGTAGAAACTCCGTGTTGAAGAAACTCCGTGTTGGAGAAACTCCGTGTTGGAGAAACTCCGTGTTAGAGAAACTCCATGTTGGAGAAAGTCCGTGTTGGGGAATGTCAGTGTTGGAGAAAGTCAGTGTTGGAGAAACTCCGTGTTGGAGAAACTCCGTGTTAGAGAAACTCCATGTTGGAGAAAGTCCGTGTTGGAGAATGTCCGTGTTGGAGAAAGTCAGTGCTGGAGAAACTTCGTGTTGTAGAAACTCTGTGTCGGAGAAACTCCGTGTTGGAGAAAATCCGTGTCGGAGAAACTCCGTGTTGGAGGAACTCCGTCTTGGAGAATCTCCGTGTCGGAGAAACTCCATGTTGGAGAAACTCCGTGTTGGAGAAACTCCGTGTCGGGGAAACTCCCTGCTGGAGAAACTCCGTGTTGGAGAAACTCCGTGTTGGAGAAAATCCTTGTTGGAGAAACTCCGTGCTATAGCAACTCCGTGTAGGAGAAACTCTGCGCTGGAGAATTTCCGCACTGGAGAAACTCCGTGTTGGAGAAACTCTGTGTTGGAGAAACTCCGTGTTGGAGAAACACCACGTTAGAGAAACTCCGTGTTGGAGAAAAATCCCTGTTGTAGAAACTTCATTTTAGAAAAACACCATGTCTTAGAAACTCCCTGTTTAATAAACTCCGTGTTGGAGAAAGTTCATGTTGGAGAAACTCCCTGTTGGAAAAATCTTTGTTGGAGAAACTCCCTGTTGCAGAAACTCCGTGTTGGAGAAACTCCGTGTTGGAGATACTACGTGTTGGAGAAACTGCGTGTTGGAGAAACTCCGTGTTCGAGAATCTCCGTGTTGTAGTAACTCCGTGTTGTAGAAACTCCGTGTTGGAGAAACTCCGTGTTGGAGAAACTCTGTGTCGGAGAAAATCCGTATTGGAGAAACTCCGTGTTGGAGAAACTTTATGTTGTTGAAACTCCGTGTTGGAGAAACTCCATGTTGTAGAAACTCCGTGTAGGAGAAACTCCGTGTTTTAGAAACTCCGTGTCGGAGAAACTCCGTGTTGTAGTAACTCTGTGTCAGAGAAACTCCGTGTCGGAGAAACTCCGTGTTGGAGAACCTTCTTGTTGGAGAAACTCCTTGTTGGAGAAAATCCTTGTTTGAGACACTCCACGTTGGAGAATCTCCTTGTTGGAAAAAAAATTGTTTGAGAAACTCCTTGTTGGAGAAACTCCGTGTTGGAGAAAATCCGTGCTGGGGAAACTTCGTGTTGGGGAAACGCCGCGTTGGAGAAACTCCACGTTGGAGAAACTCCGTGTCGGAGAAACTCCGTGTCGGAGAAACTCCGTGCTGGAGAAACTCTGTGTCGGAGAAACTCCGTGTCGGAGAAACTCCGTGTCGGAGAAACTCCGTGTTGGAGAAACTCCGTGTCGGAGAAACTCCGTGTCGGAGAAACTCCGTGTCGGAGAAACTCCGTGTTGGAGAAAGTCCTTGTTGAAGAAATTCCGTGTTGGAGAAACTCCGTGTTGGAGAAACTCCGTGCTGGGGAAACTTCGTGTTGGGGAAACGCCGTGTTGGAGAAACTCCATGTTGGAGAAACTCCGTGTCGGAGAAAATCCGTGTCGGAGAAACTCCGTGTCGGAGAAACTCCGTGTTGGAGAAACTCCGTGTTGGAGAAACTCCGTGTTGGAGAAACTCCGTGTTGGAGAAACTTCGTGTTGGAGAAAATCCTTGTTGGAGAAACTCCGTGCTATAGCAACTCCGTGTTGGAGAAACTCCGCGCTGGAGAAACTCCGTGTTCGAAAAACTCCGTGTTGGAGGAACTCTGTGTTGGAGAAACTCCGTGTTGGAGAAACTCCGCGCTGGAGAAACTTCGTGTTGGAGAAGCTCCGCGTTGGAGAAACTCCGTGTTGGAGAAACTCCGTGTTGGAGAAACACCGTGTCGGAGAAACTCCGTATTGGAGAAACTCCGTGTTGGAGAAACTTTATGTTGGAGAAACTCCATGTCGAAGAAACTTCGTATTGGAGAAACTCCGTGTTGGAGAAACTTTATGTTGTAAAAACTCCGTGTTGGAGAAACTCCATGTTGTAGAAACTCCGTGTTGAAGAAACTCCGTGTTGGAGAAACTCCGTGTTGGAGAAACTCCGTGTTAGAGAAACTCCATGTTGGAGAAAGTCCGTGTTGGAGAATGTCCGTGTTGGAGAAAATCCGTGTTGGAGAAACTCCGTGTTGTGTAAACTCCATGTTGGGGAAACTCCGTGATGGAGAAACTTCATGTTGTAGAAACTCCGTGTTGAAGAAACTCCGTGTTGGAGAAACTCCGTGTTGGAGAAACTCCGTGTTAGAGAAACTCCATGTTGGAGAAAGTCCGTGTTGGAGAATGTCCGTATTGGAGAAAGTCAGTGTTGGACAAACTCCGTGTTGGAGAAACTTGATGTGAGAAACTCCGTGTTGGAGAAACTCCATGTTGTAGAAACTCCGTGTTGGAGAAACTCTGTGTTGGAGAAACTCCCTGTTGAAGAAACTCCGTGTTGTAGAAACTCGGTGTTGTAGAACCTCCGTGTTCAAGATAATCCATGTTGGAGAAACTCTATGTTGGAGAAACTCCATGCTGCAGAAAATCCGCGCCGGGGAAACTACGCGCTGGATAATCTCCGCGCTGGAGAGACTTCGTGTTGGAGAAACTCCGTGTTGGAGAAACGCCGTGTTGGAGAAACTCCGTGTGTGAGAAACTCCGTGTTGGAGAAACTCCGTGTTGGAGAAGCTCCGTGTTGGAGAAACTTCGTATCGGAGAAAGTCCGTGTCGGAGAAACTCCGTGTTGTAGAAACTTCGTGTTGGCGAAACTCCTTGTTGTAGAAACTCCGTGTTGGAGAAACTTATTGTTAGAGAAACTCCGTGTAGGAGAAACTCCGTGTTGTAGTAACTCTGTGTCAGAGAAACTCGTAGTCGGAGAAACTCCGTGTTGCAGAAACTCCGTGTTGGAGAAACTCCGTGTTGGAGAAACTCCGTGTCGGAGAAACTCCGTGTTGGAGAAACTCCGTGTTAGAGAAACACCATGTTGGAGAATCTCCTTGTTGGAAAAAATCCCTCATTTAGAAACTCCTTGTTGGAGAAACTCCGTGCTGGGGAAACACCATGTTGTAGAAACTTCGTGTTGGAGAAACTCCGTGTTGTAGAAACTTCGTGTTGGCGAAACTCCATGTTGTAGAAACTTCGTGTTGGAGAAACTCTGTGTTGGAGAAACTTATTGTTAGAGAAACTCCGTGTTGGAGAAACTTCGTGCTGGAGAAACTTCGTGTTGTAGAAACTCTGTGTCGTAGAAACTCCCGTGTTGGAGAAACTCCGTGTCGGAGAAACTCCGTGTTGGAGGAACTCCGTCTTGGAGAATCTCCGTGTCGGAGAAACTCCATGTTGGAGAAACTCCTGTTGAGAAACTCCGTGTGGGAAACTCCGTGTTGGAGAAACTCCGTGTTGGAGAAAATCCGTGTTGGAGAAAATCCTTTTTGGAGGAACTCCGTGCTATAGCAACTCCGTGTTGGAGAAACTCTGTGCTGGAGAAACTCCGTGTGGGAGAAACTCCGTGTTGGAGAAACTCTGTGTTGGAGAAACTCCGTGTTGGAGAAACTCTGTGTCGGAGAAATTCCTTGTTGGAGAAACTCCGTGCTGGAGAAACTCCTTGTTGGAGAAACTCCTTGTTGGAGAAACTCCGTGTTGGAGAATCTCCGTGTTGGATAAAACTCCCTGTAGGAGAAACTCCGTGTTTTAGAAACTCCGTGTTGGAGAAACTCCGTGTTGTAGAAACTATGTGTCAGAGAAACTCCGTGTCGGAGAAACTCCGTGTTGGAGAAACTCCGTATTGGAGGAACTCCGTGTTGGAGAAACTCCGTGTTAGAGAAACTCCATGTTGGAGAACCTTCTTGTTGGAGAAAATCCTTGTTGGAGAAACACCATGTTGGAGAAACTCCGTGCTGGAGAAACTCCGTGTTGTGGAAACTCCATGTTGGGGAAACTCCGTGATGGAGAAACTTCATGTTGTAGAAACTCCGTGTTGAAGAAACTTCGTGTTGGAGAAACTCCGTGTTGGAGAAACTCCGTGTTAGAGAAACTCCATGTTGGAGAAAGTCCGTGTTGGAGAATGTCCGTGTTGGAGAAAGTCCGTGTTGGAGAAACTCCGTGTCGGGGAAACTCTGTGCTGGAGAAACTCCGTGTTGGAGAAACTCAGTGTTGGAGAAAATCCTTGTTGGAGAAACTCCGTGCTATAGCAACTCCGTGTAGGAGAAACTCTGCGCTGGAGAAACTCCGCGCTGGAGAAACTCCGTGTTGGAGAAACTGCGTGTTGGAGAAACTCTGTGTTGGAGAAACTCCGTGTTGGAGAAACACCACGTTAGAGAAACTCCGTGTTGGAGAAAAATCCCTGTTGTAGAAACTTCATTTTAGAAAAACACCATGTCTTAGAAACTCCCTGTCTAATAAACTCCCTGTTGGAGAAAGTTCATGTTGGAGAAACTCCCTGTTGGAAACATCTTTGTTGGAGAAACTCCCTGTTGCAGAAACTCCGTGTTGGAGAAACTCCGTGTTGGAGATACTACGTGTTGGAGAAACTGCGTGTTGGAGAAACTCCGTGTTCGAGAATCTCCGTGTTGTAGTAACTCCGTGTTGTAGAAACTCCGTGTTGGAGAAACTCCGTGTTTGAGACACTCCACGTTGGAGAATCTCCTTGTTGGAAAAAACCTTGTTTGAGAAACTCCTTGTTGGAGAAACTCCGTGTTGGAGAAAATCCGTGCTGGGGAAACTTCGTGTTGGGGAAACGCCGCGTTGGAGAAACTCCACGTTGGAGAAACTCCGTGTCGGAGAAACTCCGTGTCGGAGAAACTCCGTGTTGGAGAAACTCTGTGTCGGAGAAACTCCGTGTCGGAGAAACTCCGTGTCGGAGAAACTCCGTGTTGGAGAAACTCCGTGTCGGAGAAACTCAGTGTCGGAGAAACTCCGTGTCGGAGAAACTCCGTGTTGGAGAAAGTCCTTGTTGAAGAAATTCCGTGTTGGAGAAACTCCGTGTTGGAGAAACTCCGTGCTGGGGAAACTTCGTGTTGGGGAAACGCCGTGTTGGAGAAACTCCATGTTGGAGAAACTCCGTGTCGGAGAAAATCCGTGTCGGAGAAACTCCGTGTCGGAGAAACTCCGTGTTGGAGAAACTCCGTGTTGGAGAAACTCCGTGTTGGAGAAACTCCGTGTTGGAGAAACTTCGTGTTGGAGAAAATCCTTGTTGGAGAAACTCCGTGCAATAGCAACTCCGTGTTGGAGAAACTCCGCGCTGGAGAAACTCCGTGTTCGAAAAACTCCGTGTTGGAGGAACTCTGTGTTGGAGAAACTCCGTGTTGGAGAAACTCCGCGCTGGAGAAACTTCGTGTTGGAGAAGCTCCGCGTTGAAGAAACTCCGTGTTGGAGAAACTCCGTGTCGGAGAAACTCCGTATTGGAGAAACTCCGTGTTGGAGAAACTTTATGTTGGAGAAACTCCATGTCGAAGAAACTTCGTATTGGAGAAACTCCGTGTTGGAGAAACTTTATGTTGTAAAAACTCCGTGTTGGAGAAACTCCATGTTGTAGAAACTCCGTGTTGAAGAAACTCCGTGTTGGAGAAACTCCGTGTTGGAGAAACTCCGTGTTAGAGAAACTCCATGTTGGAGAAAGTCCGTGTTGGAGAATGTCCGTGTTGGAGAAAATCCGTGTTGGAGAAACTCCGTGTTGTGTAAACTCCATGTTGGGGAAACTCCGTGATGGAGAAACTTCATGTTGTAGAAACTCCGTGTTGAAGAAACTCCGTGTTGGAGAAACTCCGTGTTAGAGAAACTCCATGTTGGAGAAAGTCCGTGTTGGAGAATGTCCGTGTTGGAGAAAGTCAGTGTTGGACAAACTCCGTGTTGGAGAAACTTGATGTTGTAGAAACTCCGTGTTGGAGAAACTCCATGTTGTAGAAACTCCGTGTTGGAGAAACTCTGTGTTGGAGAAACTCCCTGTTGAAGAAACTCCGTGTTGTAGAAACTCGGTGTTGTAGAAACTCCGTGTTCGAGATAATCCATGTTGGAGAAACTCCATGTTGGAGAAACTCCATGCTGCAGAAAATCAGCGCCGGGGAAACTACGCGCTGGATAATCTCCGCGCTGGAGAGACTTCGTGTTGGAGAAACTCCGTGTTGGAGAAACGCCGTGTTGGAGAAACTCCGTGTTAGAGAAACTCCATGTTGGAGAAACTCCGTGTTGGAGATACTACGTGTTGGAGAAACTGCGTGTTGGAGAAACTCCGTGTTAGAGAAACTCCATGTTGGAGAACCTTCTTGTTGGAGAAACTCCTTGTTGGAGAAAATCCTTGTTGGAGAAACACCATGTTGGAGAAACTCCGTGCTGGAGAAACTCCGTGTTGTGGAAACTCCATGTTGGGGAAACTCCGTGATGGAGAAACTTCATGTTGTAGAAACTCCGTGTTGAAGAAACTCCGTGTTGGAGAAACTCCGTGTTGGAGAAACTCCGTGTTAGAGAAACTCCATGTTGGAGAAAGTCCGTGTTGGGGAATGTCAGTGTTGGAGAAAGTCAGTGTTGGAGAAACTCCGTGTTGGAGAAACTCCGTGTTAGAGAAACTCCATGTTGGAGAAAGTCCGTGTTGGAGAATGTCCGTGTTGGAGAAAGTCAGTGCTGGAGAAACTTCGTGTTGTAGAAACTCTGTGTCGGAGAAACTCCGTGTTGGAGAAAATCCGTGTCGGAGAAACTCCGTGTTGGAGGAACTCCGTCTTGGAGAATCTCCGTGTCGGAGAAACTCCATGTTGGAGAAACTCCGTGTTGGAGAAACTCCGTGTCGGGGAAACTCCCTGCTGGAGAAACTCCGTGTTGGAGAAACTCCGTGTTGGAGAAAATCCTTGTTGGAGAAACTCCGTGCTATAGCAACTCCGTGTAGGAGAAACTCTGCGCTGGAGAATTTCCGCACTGGAGAAACTCCGTGTTGGAGAAACTCTGTGTTGGAGAAACTCCGTGTTGGAGAAACTCTGTGTCGGAGAAATTCCTTGTTGGAGAAACTCCGTGCTGGAGAAACTCCTTGTTGGAGAAACTCCGTGTTGGAGAAACATCCCTGTTGTAGAAACTCCATGTTGGAAAAACACCATGTCTTAGAAACTCCGTGTTTTAGAAACTCCGTGTTGGAGAAACTCCGTGTTGTAGAAACTATGTGTCAGAGAAACTCCGTGTCGGATAAACTCCGTGTTGGAGAAACTCCGTATTGGAGGAACTCCGTGTTGGAGAAACTCCGTGTTAGAGAAACTCCATGTTGGAGAACCTTCTTGTTGGAGAAAATCCTTGTTGGAGAAACACCATGTTGGAGAAACTCCGTGCTGGAGAAACTCCGTGTTGGGAAACTCCATGTTGGAAACGATAGCTTTGTTGTAGAAACTCCGTGTTGAAGAAACTTCGTGTTGGAGAAACTCCGTGTTGGAGAAACTCCGTGTTAGAGAAACTCCGTGTTGGAGAAACTCCGTGTTGGAGAATCTCCGTGTTGGAGAAACTCCGTGTTGGAGAAACTCCGTGATTGGAGAAACTCCGTGTTGGAGAAACTCTAGTGTTGGAGAAAATCCGTGTTGGAGAAACTCCGTGCTATAGCAACTCCGTGTAGGAGAAACTCTGCGCTGGAGAAACTCCGCGCTGGAGAAACTCCGTGTTGGAGAAACTCGTGTTGGAGAAACTCTGTGTTGGAGAAACTCCGTGTTGGAGAACCTTCATGTTGGAGAAACTCCGTGTAGGAGAAACTCCGTGTTTGAGACACTCCACGTGTCGGAGAAACTCCGTGTTGTAGTAACTCTGTGTCAGAGAAACTCCGTGTCGGAGAAACTCCGTGTTGGAGAACCTCCGTGTTGGAGAAACTCCGTGCTGGGGAAACTCCGTGTTTGAGACACTCCACGTTGGAGAATCTCCTTGTTGGAAAAAACCTTGTTTGAGAAACTCCTTGTTGGAGAAACTCCGTGTTGGAGAAAATCCGTGCTGGGGAAACTTCGTGTTGGGGAAACGCCGCGTTGGAGAAACTCCACGTTGGAGAAACTCCGTGTCGGAGAAACTCCGTGTCGGAGAAACTCCGTGTTGGAGAAACTCTGTGTCGGAGAAACTCCGTGTCGGAGAAACTCCGTGTCGGAGAAACTCCGTGTTGGAGAAACTCCGTGTCGGAGAAACTCAGTGTCGGAGAAACTCCGTGTCGGAGAAACTCCGTGTTGGAGAAAGTCCTTGTTGAAGAAATTCCGTGTTGGAGAAACTCCGTGTTGGAGAAACTCCGTGCTGGGGAAACTTCGTGTTGGGGAAACGCCGTGTTGGAGAAACTCCATGTTGGAGAAACTCCGTGTCGGAGAAAATCCGTGTCGGAGAAACTCCGTGTCGGAGAAACTCCGTGTTGGAGAAACTCCGTGTTGGAGAAACTCCGTGTTGGAGAAACTCCGTGTTGGAGAAACTTCGTGTTGGAGAAAATCCTTGTTGGAGAAACTCCGTGCTATAGCAACTCCGTGTTGGAGAAACTCCGCGCTGGAGAAACTCCGTGTTCGAAAAACTCCGTGTTGGAGGAACTCTGTGTTGGAGAAACTCCGTGTTGGAGAAACTCCGCGCTGGAGAAACTTCGTGTTGGAGAAGCTCCGCGTTGGAGAAACTCCGTGTTGGAGAAACTCCGTGTCGGAGAAACTCCGTATTGGAGAAACTCCGTGTTGGAGAAACTTTATGTTGGAGAAACTCCATGTCGAAGAAACTTCGTATTGGAGAAACTCCGTGTTGGAGAAACTTTATGTTGTAAAAACTCCGTGTTGGAGAAACTCCATGTTGTAGAAACTCCGTGTTGAAGAAACTCCGTGTTGGAGAAACTCCGTGTTGGAGAAACTCCGTGTTAGAGAAACTCCATGTTGGAGAAAGTCCGTGTTGGAGAATGTCCGTGTTGGAGAAAATCCGTGTTGGAGAAACTCCGTGTTGTGTAAACTCCATGTTGGGGAAACTCCGTGATGGAGAAACTTCATGTTGTAGAAACTCCGTGTTGAAGAAACTCCGTGTTGGAGAAACTCCGTGTTAGAGAAACTCCATGTTGGAGAAAGTCCGTGTTGGAGAATGTCCGTGTTGGAGAAAGTCAGTGTTGGACAAACTCCGTGTTGGAGAAACTTGATGTTGTAGAAACTCCGTGTTGGAGAAACTCCATGTTGTAGAAACTCCGTGTTGGAGAAACTCTGTGTTGGAGAAACTCCCTGTTGAAGAAACTCCGTGTTGTAGAAACTCGGTGTTGTAGAAACTCCGTGTTCGAGATAATCCATGTTGGAGAAACTCCATGTTGGAGAAACTCCATGCTGCAGAAAATCAGCGCCGGGGAAACTACGCGCTGGATAATCTCCGCGCTGGAGAGACTTCGTGTTGGAGAAACTCCGTGTTGGAGAAACGCCGTGTTGGAGAAACTCCGTGTTAGAGAAACTCCATGTTGGAGAAACTCCGTGTTGGAGATACTACGTGTTGGAGAAACTGCGTGTTGGAGAAACTCCGTGTTAGAGAAACTCCATGTTGGAGAACCTTCTTGTTGGAGAAACTCCTTGTTGGAGAAAATCCTTGTTGGAGAAACACCATGTTGGAGAAACTCCGTGCTGGAGAAACTCCGTGTTGTGGAAACTCCATGTTGGGGAAACTCCGTGATGGAGAAACTTCATGTTGTAGAAACTCCGTGTTGAAGAAACTCCGTGTTGGAGAAACTCCGTGTTGGAGAAACTCCGTGTTAGAGAAACTCCATGTTGGAGAAAGTCCGTGTTGGGGAATGTCAGTGTTGGAGAAAGTCAGTGTTGGAGAAACTCCGTGTTGGAGAAACTCCGTGTTAGAGAAACTCCATGTTGGAGAAAGTCCGTGTTGGAGAATGTCCGTGTTGGAGAAAGTCAGTGCTGGAGAAACTTCGTGTTGTAGAAACTCTGTGTCGGAGAAACTCCGTGTTGGAGAAAATCCGTGTCGGAGAAACTCCGTGTTGGAGGAACTCCGTCTTGGAGAATCTCCGTGTCGGAGAAACTCCATGTTGGAGAAACTCCGTGTTGGAGAAACTCCGTGTCGGGGAAACTCCCTGCTGGAGAAACTCCGTGTTGGAGAAACTCCGTGTTGGAGAAAATCCTTGTTGGAGAAACTCCGTGCTATAGCAACTCCGTGTAGGAGAAACTCTGCGCTGGAGAATTTCCGCACTGGAGAAACTCCGTGTTGGAGAAACTCTGTGTTGGAGAAACTCCGTGTTGGAGAAACACCACGTTAGAGAAACTCCGTGTTGGAGAAAAATCCCTGTTGTAGAAACTTCATTTTAGAAAAACACCATGTCTTAGAAACTCCCTGTTTAATAAACTCCCTGTTGGAGAAAGTTCATGTTGGAGAAACTCCCTGTTGGAAACATCTTTGTTGGAGAAACTCCCTGTTGCAGAAACTCCGTGTTGGAGAAACTCCGTGTTGGAGATACTACGTGTTGGAGAAACTGCGTGTTGGAGAAACTCCGTGTTCGAGAATCTCCGTGTTGTAGTAACTCCGTGTTGTAGAAACTCCGTGTTGGAGAAACTCCGTGTTGGAGAAACTCTGTGTCGGAGAAAATCCGTATTGGAGAAACTCCGTGTTGGAGAAACTTTATGTTGTTGAAACTCCGTGTTGGAGAAACTCCATGTTGTAGAAACTCCGTGTAGGAGAAACTCCGTGTTTTAGAAACTCCGTGTGGGAGAAACTCCGTGTTGTAGTAACTCTGTGTCAGAGAAACTCCGTGTCGGAGAAACTCCGTGTTGGAGAACCTTCTTGTTGGAGAAACTCCTTGTTGGAGAAAATCCTTGTTTGAGACACTCCACGTTGGAGAATCTCCTTGTTGGAAAAAATTGTTTGAGAAACTCCTTGTTGGAGAAACTCCGTGTTGGAGAAAATCCGTGCTGGGGAAACTTCGTGTTGGGGAAACGCCGCGTTGGAGAAACTCCACGTTGGAGAAACTCCGTGTCGGAGAAACTCCGTGTCGGAGAAACTCCGTGTTGGAGAAACTCTGTGTCGGAGAAACTCCGTGTCGGAGAAACTCCGTGTCGGAGAAACTCCGTGTTGGAGAAACTCCGTGTCGGAGAAACTCCGTGTCGGAGAAACTCCGTGTCGGAGAAACTCCGTGTTGGAGAAAGTCCTTGTTGAAGAAATTCCGTGTTGGAGAAACTCCGTGTTGGAGAAACTCCGTGCTGGGGAAACTTCGTGTTGGGGAAACGCCGTGTTGGAGAAACTCCATGTTGGAGAAACTCCGTGTCGGAGAAAATCCGTGTCGGAGAAACTCCGTGTCGGAGAAACTCCGTGTTGGAGAAACTCCGTGTTGGAGAAACTCCGTGTTGGAGAAACTCCGTGTTGGAGAAACTTCGTGTTGGAGAAAATCCTTGTTGGAGAAACTCCGTGCTATAGCAACTCCGTGTTGGAGAAACTCCGCGCTGGAGAAACTCCGTGTTCGAAAAACTCCGTGTTGGAGGAACTCTGTGTTGGAGAAACTCCGTGTTGGAGAAACTCCGCGCTGGAGAAACTTCGTGTTGGAGAAGCTCCGCGTTGGAGAAACTCCGTGTTGGAGAAACTCCGTGTTGGAGAAACACCGTGTCTGAGAAACTCCGTATTGGAGAAACTCCGTGTTGGAGAAACTTTATGTTGGAGAAACTCCATGTCGAAGAAACTTCGTATTGGAGAAACTCCGTGTTGGAGAAACTTTATGTTGTAAAAACTCCGTGTTGGAGAAACTCCATGTTGTAGAAACTCCGTGTTGAAGAAACTCCGTGTTGGAGAAACTCCGTGTTGGAGAAACTCCGTGTTAGAGAAACTCCATGTTGGAGAAAGTCCGTGTTGGAGAATGTCCGTGTTCGAGATAATCCATGTTGGAGAAACTCCATGTTGGAGAAACTCCATGCTGCAGAAAATCAGCGCCGGGGAAACTACGCGCTGGATAATCTCCGCGCTGGAGAGACTTCGTGTTGGAGAAACTCCGTGTTGGAGAAACGCCGTGTTGGAGAAACTCCGTGTTAGAGAAACTCCATGTTGGAGAAACTCCGTGTTGGAGATACTACGTGTTGGAGAAACTGCGTGTTGGAGAAACTCCGTGTTAGAGAAACTCCATGTTGGAGAACCTTCTTGTTGGAGAAACTCCTTGTTGGAGAAAATCCTTGTTGGAGAAACGCCATGTTGGAGAAACTCCGTGCTGGAGAAACTCCGTGTTGTGGAAACTCCATGTTGGGGAAACTCCGTGATGGAGAAACTTCATGTTGTAGAAACTCCGTGTTGAAGAAACTCCGTGTTGGAGAAACTCCGTGTTGGAGAAACTCCGTGTTAGAGAAACTCCATGTTGGAGAAAGTCCGTGTTGGGGAATGTCAGTGTTGGAGAAAGTCAGTGTTGGAGAAACTCCGTGTTGGAGAAACTCCGTGTTAGAGAAACTCCATGTTGGAGAAAGTCCGTGTTGGAGAATGTCCGTGTTGGAGAAAGTCAGTGCTGGAGAAACTTCGTGTTGTAGAAACTCTGTGTCGGAGAAACTCCGTGTTGGAGAAAATCCGTGTCGGAGAAACTCCGTGTTGGAGGAACTCCGTCTTGGAGAATCTCCGTGTCGGAGAAACTCCATGTTGGAGAAACTCCGTGTTGGAGAAACTCCGTGTCGGGGAAACTCCCTGCTGGAGAAACTCCGTGTTGGAGAAACTCCGTGTTGGAGAAAATCCTTGTTGGAGAAACTCCGTGCTATAGCAACTCCGTGTAGGAGAAACTCTGCGCTGGAGAATTTCCGCACTGGAGAAACTCCGTGTTGGAGAAACTCTGTGTTGGAGAAACTCCGTGTTGGAGAAGCACCACGTTAGAGAAACTCCGTGTTGGAGAAAAATCCCTGTTGTAGAAACTTCATTTTAGAAAAACACCATGTCTTAGAAACTCCCTGTTTAATAAACTCCGTGTTGGAGAAAGTTCATGTTGGAGAAACTCCCTGTTGGAAAAATCTTTGTTGGAGAAACTCCCTGTTGCAGAAACTCCGTGTTGGAGAAACTCCGTGTTGGAGATACTACGTGTTGGAGAAACTGCGTGTTGGAGAAACTCCGTGTTCGAGAATCTCCGTGTTGTAGTAACTCCGTGTTGTAGAAACTCCGTGTTGGAGAAACTCCGTGTTGGAGAAACTCTGTGTCGGAGAAAATCCGTATTGGAGAAACTCCGTGTTGGAGAAACTTTATGTTGTTGAAACTCCGTGTTGGAGAAACTCCATGTTGTAGAAACTCCGTGTAGGAGAAACTCCGTGTTTTAGAAACTCCGTGTCGGAGAAACTCCGTGTTGTAGTAACTCTGTGTCAGAGAAACTCCGTGTCGGAGAAACTCCGTGTTGGAGAACCTTCTTGTTGGAGAAACTCCTTGTTGGAGAAAATCCTTGTTTGAGACACTCCACGTTGGAGAATCTCCTTGTTGGAAAAAAAATTGTTTGAGAAACTCCTTGTTGGAGAAACTCCGTGTTGGAGAAAATCCGTGCTGGGGAAACTTCGTGTTGGGGAAACGCCGCGTTGGAGAAACTCCACGTTGGAGAAACTCCGTGTCGGAGAAACTCCGTGTCGGAGAAACTCCGTGCTGGAGAAACTCTGTGTCGGAGAAACTCCGTGTCGGAGAAACTCCGTGTCGGAGAAACTCCGTGTTGGAGAAACTCCGTGTCGGAGAAACTCCGTGTCGGAGAAACTCCGTGTCGGAGAAACTCCGTGTTGGAGAAAGTCCTTGTTGAAGAAATTCCGTGTTGGAGAAACTCCGTGTTGGAGAAACTCCGTGCTGGGGAAACTTCGTGTTGGGGAAACGCCGTGTTGGAGAAACTCCATGTTGGAGAAACTCCGTGTCGGAGAAAATCCGTGTCGGAGAAACTCCGTGTCGGAGAAACTCCGTGTTGGAGAAACTCCGTGTTGGAGAAACTCCGTGTTGGAGAAACTCCGTGTTGGAGAAACTTCGTGTTGGAGAAAATCCTTGTTGGAGAAACTCCGTGCTATAGCAACTCCGTGTTGGAGAAACTCCGCGCTGGAGAAACTCCGTGTTCGAAAAACTCCGTGTTGGAGGAACTCTGTGTTGGAGAAACTCCGTGTTGGAGAAACTCCGCGCTGGAGAAACTTCGTGTTGGAGAAGCTCCGCGTTGGAGAAACTCCGTGTTGGAGAAACTCCGTGTTGGAGAAACACCGTGTCGGAGAAACTCCGTATTGGAGAAACTCCGTGTTGGAGAAACTTTATGTTGGAGAAACTCCATGTCGAAGAAACTTCGTATTGGAGAAACTCCGTGTTGGAGAAACTTTATGTTGTAAAAACTCCGTGTTGGAGAAACTCCATGTTGTAGAAACTCCGTGTTGAAGAAACTCCGTGTTGGAGAAACTCCGTGTTGGAGAAACTCCGTGTTAGAGAAACTCCATGTTGGAGAAAGTCCGTGTTGGAGAATGTCCGTGTTGGAGAAAATCCGTGTTGGAGAAACTCCGTGTTGTGTAAACTCCATGTTGGGGAAACTCCGTGATGGAGAAACTTCATGTTGTAGAAACTCCGTGTTGAAGAAACTCCGTGTTGGAGAAACTCCGTGTTGGAGAAACTCCGTGTTAGAGAAACTCCATGTTGGAGAAAGTCCGTGTTGGAGAATGTCCGTGTTGGAGAAAGTCAGTGTTGGACAAACTCCGTGTTGGAGAAACTGTGTTGTAGAAACTCCGTGTTGGAGAAACTCCATGTTGTAGAAACTCCGTGTTGGAGAAACTCTGTGTTGGAGAAACTCCCTGTTGAAGAAACTCCGTGTTGTAGAAACTCGGTGTTGTAGAAACTCCGTGTTCGAGATAATCCATGTTGGAGAAACTCCATGTTGGAGAAACTCCATGCTGCAGAAAATCCGCGCCGGGGAAACTACGCGCTGGATAATCTCCGCGCTGGAGAGACTTCGTGTTGGAGAAACTCCGTGTTGGAGAAACGCCGTGTTGGAGAAACTCCGTGTTAGAGAAACTCCATGTTGGAGAAAGTCCGTGTTGGAGAATGTCCGTGTTGGAGAAAGTCCGTGTTGGAGAAACTCCGTGCTGGAGAAACTTTATGTTGTAGAAACTCCGTGTTGGAGCAACTCCATGTTGTAGAAACTCCGTGTTGGAGAAACTCTGTGTTGGAGAAACTCCCTGTTGAAGAAACTCCGTGTTGTAGAAACTCCGTGCTGGGGAAACTTCGTGTTGGGGAAACGCCGCGTTGGAGAAACTCCACGTTGGAGAAACTCCGTGTCGGAGAAACTCCGTGTCGGAGAAACTCCGTGTTGGAGAAACTCTGTGTCGGAGAAACTCCGTGTTGGAGAAACTCCTGTTGGAGAAACTCCGTGTTGGAGAAACTCCCTGTTGTAGAAACTTCCTTGTTGGAGAAACACCATGTCTGTAGAAACTCCCTGTTGAAGAAACTCCGTGTTGGAGAAACTTCGTGTTGGAGAAACTCCCTGTTGGAGAAATCTTGTGTTGGAGAAACTCCCTGTTGGAGAAACTCCGTGTTGGAGAAACTCCGTGTTGGAGAAACTACGTGTTGGAGAAACTGCGTGTTGGAGAAACTCCGTGTTGGAGAAACTCCGTGTTGGAGAAACTCCGTGTTGGAGAAACTCCGTGTTGGAGAAACTCCGTGTTGGAGAAACTCCGTGTTCGGAGAAAGTCCGTGTTGGAGAAACTCCGTGTTGGAGAAACTTTATGTTGTAGAAACTCCGTGTTGGAGAAACTCCATGTTGTAGAAACTCCGTGTTGGAGAAACTCCGTGTTGGAGAAACTCCGTGTTGGAGAAACTCCGTGTTGTAGAAACTCTGTGTCGGAGAAACTCCGTGTCGGAGAAACTCCGTGTTGGAGAAACTTCGTGTTGGAGAAACTCCGTGTTGGAGAAAATCCTTGTTGGAGAAACTCCATGTTGGAGAAACTCCTTGTTGGAAAAAAACTTGTTGAGAAACTCCGTGTTGGAGAAACTCCGTGTTGGAGAAAATCCGTGCTGGAGAAACTCCGTGTTGGAGAAACTCCGTGTTGGAGAAACTCCACGTTGGAGAAACTCCGTGTTGGAGAAACTCCGTGTTGGAGAAACTCCGTGTTGGAGAAACTCTGTGTCGGAGAAACTCCGTGTCGGAGAAACTCCGTGTTGGAGAAACTCCGTGTTGGAGAAACTCCGTGTTGGAGAAACTCCGTGTTGGAGAAACTCCGTGTTGGAGAAACTCCGTGTTGGAGAAACTCCTTGTTGGAGAAATCCGTGTTGGAGAAACTCCGTGTTGGAGAAACTCCGTGCTGGAGAAACTTCGTGTTGGGGAAACTCCGTGTTGGAGAAACTCCATGTTGGAGAAACTCCGTGTCGGAGAAAATCCGTGTCGGAGAAACTCCGTGTTGGAGAAACTCCGTGTTGGAGAAACTCCGTGTTGGAGAAACTCCGTGTTGGAGAAACTCCGTGTTGGAGAAACTTCGTGTTGGAGAAAATCCTTGTTGGAGAAACTCCGTGCTATAGCAACTCCGTGTTGGAGAAACTCCGCGCTGGAGAAACTCCGTGTTCGAAAAACTCCGTGTTGGAGGAACTCTGTGTTGGAGAAACTCCGTGTTGGAGAAACTCCGCGCTGGAGAAACTTCGTGTTGGAGAAGCTCCGCGTTGGAGAAACTCCGTGTTGGAGAAACTCCGTGTTGGAGAAACACCGTGTCTGAGAAACTCCGTATTGGAGAAACTCCGTGTTGGAGAAACTTTATGTTGGAGAAACTCCATGTCGAAGAAACTTCGTATTGGAGAAACTCCGTGTTGGAGAAACTATGTTGGAGAAACTCCGTGTTGAAGAAACTCCGTGTTGGAGAAACTCCGTGTTGGAGAAACTCCGTGTTAGAGAAACTCCATGTTGGAGAAAGTCCGTGTTGGAGAATGTCCGTGTTGGAGAAAATCCGTGTTGGAGAAACTCCGTGTTGTGTAAACTCCATGTTGGGGAAACTCCGTGATGGAGAAACTTCATGTTGTAGAAACTCCGTGTTGAAGAAACTCCGTGTTGGAGAAACTCCGTGTTGGAGAAACTCCGTGTTAGAGAAACTCCATGTTGGAGAAAGTCCGTGTTGGAGAATGTCCGTGTTGGAGAAAGTCAGTGTTGGACAAACTCCGTGTTGGAGAAACTTGATGTGAGAAACTCCGTGTTGGAGAAACTCCATGTTGTAGAAACTCCGTGTTGGAGAAACTCTGTGTTGGAGAAACTCCCTGTTGAAGAAACTCCGTGTTGTAGAAACTCGGTGTTGTAGAAACTCCGTGTTCGAGATAATCCATGTTGGAGAAACTCCATGTTGGAGAAACTCCATGCTGCAGAAAATCCGCGCCGGGGAAACTACGCGCTGGATAATCTCCGCGCTGGAGAGACTTCGTGTTGGAGAAACTCCGTGTTGGAGAAACGCCGTGTTGGAGAAACTCCGTGTTAGAGAAACTCCATGTTGGAGAAAGTCCGTGTTGGAGAATGTCCGTGTTGGAGAAAGTCCGTGTTGGAGAAACTCCGTGCTGGAGAAACTTTATGTTGTAGAAACTCCGTGTTGGAGCAACTCCATGTTGTAGAAACTCCGTGTTGGAGAAACTCTGTGTTGGAGAAACTCCCTGTTGAAGAAACTCCGTGTTGTAGAAACTCCGTGCTGGGGAAACTTCGTGTTGGGGAAACGCCGCGTTGGAGAAACTCCACGTTGGAGAAACTCCGTGTCGGAGAAACTCCGTGTCGGAGAAACTCCGTGTTGGAGAAACTCCGTGTCGGAGAAACTCCGTGTCGGAGAAACTCCGTGTTGGAGAAACTCCGTGTCGGAGAAACTCAGTGTCGGAGAAACTCCGTGTCGGAGAAACTCCGTGTTGGAGAAAGTCCTTGTTGAAGAAATTCCGTGTTGGAGAAACTCCGTGTTGGAGAAACTCCGTGCTGGGGAAACTTCGTGTTGGGGAAACGCCGTGTTGGAGAAACTCCATGTTGGAGAAACTCCGTGTCGGAGAAAATCCGTGTCGGAGAAACTCCGTGTCGGAGAAACTCCGTGTTGGAGAAACTCCGTGTTGGAGAAACTCTGTGTTGGAGAAACTCCGTGTTGGAGAAACTTCGTGTTGGAGAAACTCCGTGTTAGAGAAACTCCATGTTGGAGAAAGTCCGTGTTGGAGAATGTCCGTGTTGGAGAAAGTCCGTGTTGGAGAAACTCCGTGTTGGAGAAACTTTATGTTGTAGAAACTCCGTGTTGGAGCAACTCCATGTTGTAGAAACTCCGTGTTGGAGAAACTCTGTGTTGGAGAAACTCCCTGTTGAAGAAACTCCGTGTTGTAGAAACTCCGTGCTGGGGAAACTTCGTGTTGGGGAAACGCCGCGTTGGAGAAACTCCACGTTGGAGGAACTCCGTGTCGGAGAAACTCCTTGTTGTAGAAACTCCGTGTTGGAGAAAGTTATTGTTAGAGAAACTCCGTGTAGGAGAAACTTCGTGCTGGAGAAACTCTGTGTCGGAGAAACTCTGTGTCGGAGAAACTCCCTGTTGAAGAAACTCCGTGTTGTAGAAACTCGGTGTTGTAGAAACTCCGTGTTGGAGATAATCCATGTTGGAGAAACTCCATGTTGGAGAAACTCCATGCTGCAGAAAATCCGCGCCGGGGAAACTACGCGCTGGATAATCTCCGCGCTGGAGAGACTTCGTGTTGGAGAAACTCCGTGTTGGAGAAACGCCGTGTTGGAGAAACTCCGTGTTAGAGAAACTCCATGTTGGAGAAAGTCCGTGTTGGAGAATGTCCGTGTTGGAGAAACTCCGTGTTGGAGAAACTTTATGTTGTAGAAACTCCGTGTTGGAGCAACTCCATGTTGTAGAAACTCCGTGTTGGAGAAACTCTGTGTTGGAGAAACTCCCTGTTGAAGAAACTCCGTGTTGTAGAAACTCCGTGTTGTAGAAACTCCGTGTTGGAGATAATCCATGTTGGAGAAACTCCATGTTGGAGAAACTCCATGCTGCAGAAAATCCGCGCTGGGGAAATTACGCGCTGGAGAATCTCCGCCCAGGAGAGACTTCGTGTTGGAGAAACTCCGGGTTGCAGAAACTCCGTGTTGGAGAAACTCCGTGTGTGAGAAACTCCGTGTTGGAGAAACTCCGTGTTGGAGAAGCTCCGTGTTGGAGAAACTTCGTATCAGAGAAAGTCCGTGTCGGAGAAACTCCGTGTCGGAGAAACTCTGTGTTGTAGAAACTTCGTGTTGGCGAAACTCCTTGTTGTAGAAACTCCGTGTTAGAGAAACACCATGTTGGAGAATCTCCTTGTTGGAAAAAATCCTTTATTTAGAAACTCCTTGTTGGAGAAACTCCGTGCTGGGGAAACTCCATGTTGTAGAAACTTCGTGTTGGAGAAACTCCGTGTTGTAGAAACTTCGTGTTGGCGAAACTCCATGTTGTAGAAACTTCGTGTTGGAGAAACTCTGTGTTGGAGAAACTTATTGTTAGAGAAACTCCGTGTTGGAGAAACTTCGTGCTGGAGAAACTTCGTGTTGTAGAAACTCTGTGTCGTAGAAACTCCGTGTTGGAGAAACTCCGTGTCGGAGAAACTCCTTGTTGGAGGAACTCCGTCTTGGAGAATCTCCGTGTCAAAGAAACTCCATGTTGGAGAAACTTTATGTTGTTGAAACTCCGTGTTGGAGAAACTCCATGTTGTAGAAACTCCGTGTAGGAGAAACTCCGTGTTTTAGAAACTCCGTGTTGGAGAAACTCCGTGTTGTAGAAACTCTGTGTCCGAGAAACTCCGTGTCGGAGAAACTCCGTGTTGGAGAAACTCCATGTTGATGAAACTCCGTGTCGGAGAAACTCCGTGTCGGAGAAACTCCGTGTTGGAGAAACTCCGTGGTGGGGAAACTCCGTGTTGGAGAAACTCCGTGTTGGAGAAACTCCGTGTTGGAGAAAATCCTTGTTGGAGAAACTCCGTGCTATAGCAACTCCGTGTTGGAGAAACTCTGTGCTGGAGAAACTCCGCGCTGGAGAAACTCTGTGTGGGAGAAACTCCGTGTTTTGGGAAACTCTGTGTTGGAGAAACTGCGTGTTGGAGAAACTCTGTGTCGGAGAAATTCCTTGTTGGAGAAACTCCGTGCTGGAGAAACTCCTTGTTGGAGAAACTCCTTGTTGGAGAAACTTCGTGTTGGAGAAACTCCGTGTTGGATAAATTTCGTGTAGGAGAAACTCCGTGTTTTAGAAACTCCGTGTTGGAGAAACTCCGTGTTGTAGAAACTCTGTGTCAGAGAAACTCCCTGTTGGGGAAACTCCCTGTTGGAGAAACTCCGTGTTGGAGAACCTTCTTGTTGGAGAAACTCCTTGTTGGAGAAAATCCTTGTTGGAGAAACTCTATGTTGGAGAAACTCCGTGCTGGAGAAACTCCGTGTTGTGGAAACTCCATGTGTGGGAAACTCCGTGATGGAGAAACTTCATGTTGTAGAAACTCCGTGTTGAAGAAACTCCGTGTTGGAGAAACTCCGTGTTGGAGAAACTCCGTGTTAGAGAAACTCCATGTTGGAGAAAGTCCGTGTTGGAGAATGTCCGTGTTGGAGAAAGTCAGAGTTGGAGAAACTCCGTGTTGGAGAAACTTGATGTTGTAGAAACTCCGTGTTGGAGAAACTCCATGTTGTAGAAACTCCGTGTTGGAGAAACTCTGTGTTGGAGAAACTCCCCGTTGAAGAAACTCCGTGTTGTAGAAACTCCGTGTTGTAGAAACTCCGTGTTGGAGATAATCCATGTTGGAGAAACTCCATGTTGGAGAAACTCCATGCTGCAGAAAATCCGCGCTGGGGAAACTACGCGCTGGAGAATCTCCGCGCTGGAGAGACTTCGTGTTGGAGAAACTCCGTGTTGTAGAAACTCCGTGTTGGAGAAACTCCGTGTGTGAGAAACTCCGTGTTGGAGAAACTCCGTGTTGGAGAAGCTCCGTGTTGGAGAAACTTCGTATCGGAGAAAGTCCGTGTCGGAGAAACTCCGTGTTGTAGAAACTTCGTGTTGGCGAAACTCCTTGTTGTAGAAACTCCGTGTTGGAGAAACTTATTGTTAGAGAAACTCCGTGTAGGAGAAACTCCGTGTTGTAGTAACTCTGTGTCAGAGAAACTCGTAGTCGGAGAAACTCCGTGTTGCAGAAACTCCGTGTTGGAGAAACTCCGTGTTGGAGAAACTCCGTGTCGGAGAAACTCCGTGTTGGAGAAACTCCGTGTTAGAGAAACACCATGTTGGAGAATCTCCTTGTTGGAAAAAATCCCTCATTTAGAAACTCCTTGTTGGAGAAACTCCGTGCTGGGGAAACACCATGTTGTAGAAACTTCGTGTTGGAGAAACTCCGTGTTGTAGAAACTTCGTGTTGGCGAAACTCCATGTTGTAGAAACTTCGTGTTGGAGAAACTCTGTGTTGGAGAAACTTATTGTTAGAGAAACTCCGTGTTGGAGAAACTTCGTGCTGGAGAAACTTCGTGTTGTAGAAACTCTGTGTCGTAGAAACTCCCGTGTTGGAGAAACTCCGTGTCGGAGAAACTCCGTGTTGGAG
This sequence comes from Amblyomma americanum, assembly GCA_030143305.2. Classification (NCBI taxonomy): domain Eukaryota; kingdom Metazoa; phylum Arthropoda; class Arachnida; order Ixodida; family Ixodidae; genus Amblyomma; species Amblyomma americanum. The sequence goes on along the minus strand of JARKHS020031577.1, from coordinate 92,640 downwards.
GAACTCCGTCTTGGAGAATCTCCGTGTCGGAGAAACTCCATGTTGGAGAAACTCCGTGTTGGAGAAACTCCGTGTCGGGGAAACTCCGTGTTGGAGAAACTCCGTGTTGGAGAAAATCCGTGTTGGAGAAAATCCTTTTTGGAGGAACTCCGTGCTATAGCAACTCCGTGTTGGAGAAACTCTGTGCTGGAGAAACTCCGTGTGGGAGAAACTCCGTGTTGGAGAAACTCTGTGTTGGAGAAACTCCGTGTTGGAGAAACTCTGTGTCGGAGAAATTCCTTGTTGGAGAAACTCCGTGCTGGAGAAACTCCTTGTTGGAGAAACTCCTTGTTGGAGAAACTCCGTGTTGGAGAAACTCCGTGTTGGATAAAACTCCCTGTAGGAGAAACTCCGTGTTTTAGAAACTCCGTGTTGGAGAAACTCCGTGTTGTAGAAACTATGTGTCAGAGAAACTCCGTGTCGGAGAAACTCCGTGTTGGAGAAACTCCGTATTGGAGGAACTCCGTGTTGGAGAAACTCCGTGTTAGAGAAACTCCATGTTGGAGAACCTTCTTGTTGGAGAAACTCCTTGTTGGAGAAAATCCTTGTTGGAGAAACACCATGTTGGAGAAACTCCGTGCTGGAGAAACTCCGTGTTGTGGAAACTCCATGTTGGGGAAACTCCGTGATGGAGAAACTTCATGTTGTAGAAACTCCGTGTTGAAGAAACTTCGTGTTGGAGAAACTCCGTGTTGGAGAAACTCCGTGTTAGAGAAACTCCATGTTGGAGAAAGTCCGTGTTGGAGAATGTCCGTGTTGGAGAAAGTCCGTGTTGGAGAAACTCCGTGTCGGGGAAACTCCGTGCTGGAGAAACTCCGTGTTGGAGAAACTCCGTGTTAGAGAAACTCCATGTTGGAGAAAGTCCGTGTTGGAGAATGTCCGTGTTGGAGAAAGTCCGTGTTGGAGAAACTCCGTGTCGGGGAAACTCCGTGCTGGAGAAACTCCGCGCTGGAGAAACTCCGTGTTGGAGAAACTGCGTGTTGGAGAAACTCTGTGTTGGAGAAACTCCGTGTTGGAGAAACACCACGTTAGAGAAACTCCGTGTTGGAGAAAAATCCCTGTTGTAGAAACTTCATTTTAGAAAAACACCATGTCTTAGAAACTCCCTGTCTAATAAACTCCCTGTTGGAGAAAGTTCATGTTGGAGAAACTCCCTGTTGGAAACATCTTTGTTGGAGAAACTCCCTGTTGCAGAAACTCCGTGTTGGAGAAACTCCGTGTTGGAGATACTACGTGTTGGAGAAACTGCGTGTTGGAGAAACTCCGTGTTCGAGAATCTCCGTGTTGTAGTAACTCCGTGTTGGAGAAACTCCGTGTTGGAGAAACTCCGTGTTGGAGAAAATCTGTGTCGGAGAAAATCCGTATTGGAGAAACTCCGTGTTGGAGAAACTTTATGTTGTTGAAACTCCGTGTTGGAGAAACTCCATGTTGTAGAAACTCCGTGTAGGAGAAACTCCGTGTTTTGAGTAAACTCCTACGTGTCAGAGAAACTCCGTGTCGGAGAAACTCCGTGTCGGAGAAACTCCGTGTTGGAGAAACTCCGTGTTAGAGAAACTCCATGTTGGAGAACCTTCTTGTTGGAGAAACTCCTTGTTGGAGAAAATCCTTGTTGGAGAAACTCCATGTTGGAGAAACTCCGTGTTGGAGAAACTCCGTGCTAGAGAAACTCCGTGTTTGAGACACTCCACGTTGGAGAATCTCCTTGTTGGAAAAAACCTGGTTTGAGAAACTCCTTGTTGGAGGAACTCCGTCTTGGAGAATCTCCGTGTCGGAGAAACTCCATGTTGGAGAAACTCCGTGTTGGAGAAACTCCGTGTCGGGGAAACTCCGTGTTGGAGAAACTCCGTGTTGGAGAAAATCCTTGTTGGAGAAACTCCGTGCTATAGCAACTCCGTGTTGGAGAAACTCTGTGCTGGAGAAACACCGCGCTGGAGAAACTCCGTGTGGGAGAAACTCCGTGTTGGACAAACTCTGTGTTGGAGAAACTCCGTGTTGGAGAAACTCTGTGTCGGAGAAATTCCTTGTTGGAGAAACTCCGTGCTGGAGAAACTCCTTGTTGGAGAAACTTCGTGTTGGAGAAACTCCTTGTTGGATAAATTTCGTGTAGGAGAAACTCCGTGTTTTAGAAACTCCGTGTTGGAGAAACTCCGTGTTGTAGAAACTCTGTGTCAGAGAAACTCCGTGTCGGAGAAACTCCGTGTTGGAGAAACTCCCTGTTGGAGAAACTCTGTGTCGGAGAAATTCCTTGTTGGAGAAACTCCGTGCTGGAGAATCTCCTTGTTGGAGAAACTTCGTGTTGGAGAAACTCCGTGTTGTAGAAACTTCGTGTTGGAGAAACTCCTTGTTGTAGAAACTCCGTGTTGGAGAAACTTATTGTTAGAGAAACTCCGTGTAGGAGAAACTTCGTGCTGGAGAAACTCTGTGTCGGAGAAACTCTGTGTCGGAGAAACTCTGTGTTGGAGAAACTCCGTGTTGGAGAAACTCCGTGTTGGAGAAACTCCGTGTCGGAGAAACTCCGTGTTGGAGAAACTCCGTGTTAGAGAAACACCATGTTGGAGAATCTGCTTGTTGGAAAACATCCTTCATTTAGAAACTCCGTGTTGGAGAAACTCCGTGTTGGATAAAACTCCGTGTAGGAGAAACTCCGTGTTTTAGAAACTCCGTGTTGGAGAAACTCCGTGTTGTAGAAACTGTGCCAGAGAAACTCCGTGTCGGAGAAACTCCGTGTTGGAGAAACTCCGTGTTGGAGAAACTCCGTGTTGGAGAAACTCCGTGTTAGAGAAACTCCATGTTGGAGAACCTTCTTGTTGGAGAAACTCCTTGTTGGAGAAAATCCTTGTTGGAGAAACACCATGTTGGAGAAACTCCGTGCTGGAGAAACTCCGTGTTGTGGAAACTCCATGTTGGGGAAACTCCGTGATGGAGAAACTTCATGTTGTAGAAACTCCGTGTTGAAGAAACTCCGTGTTGGAGAAACTCCGTGTTGGAGAAACTCCGTGTTGGAGAAACTCCGTGTTAGAGAAACTCCATGTTGGAGAAAGTCCGTGTTGGGGAATGTCAGTGTTGGAGAAAGTCAGTGTTGGAGAAACTCCGTGTTGGAGAAACTCCGTGTTAGAGAAACTCCATGTTGGAGAAAGTCCGTGTTGGAGAATGTCCGTGTTGGAGAATGTCCGTGTTGGAGAAAGTGAGTGCTGGAGAAACTTCGTGTTGTAGAAACTCTGTGTCGGAGAAACTCCGTGTTGGAGAAAATCCGTGTCGGAGAAACTCCGTGTTGGAGGAACTCCGTCTTGGAGAATCTCCGTGTCGGAGAAACTCCATGTTGGAGAAACTCCTTGTTGGAGAAACTCCGTGTCGGGGAAACTCCGTGCTGGAGAAACTCCGTGTTGGAGAAACTCCGTGTTGGAGAAAATCCTTGTTGGAGAAACTCCGTGCTATAGCAACTCCGTGTAGGAGAAACTCTGCGCTGGAGAATTTCCGCACTGAAGAAACTCCGTGTTGGAGAAACTCCTAGTTGGAGAAACTCTGTGTTGGAGAAACTCTGTGCTGGAGAAACACCGCGCTGGAGAAACTCTGTGTGGGAGAAACTCCGTGTTGGACAAACTCTGTGTTGGAGAAACTCCGTGTTGGAGAAACTCTGTGTCGGAGAAATTCCTTGTTGGAGAAACTCCGTGCTGGAGAATGTCCTTGTTGGAGAAACTTCGTGTTGAGAAACTCCTTGTTGAATAAATTTCGTGTAGGAGAAACTCCGTGTTTTAGAAACTCCGTGTTGGAGAAACTCCGTGTTGTAGAAACTCTGTGTCAGAGAAACTCCGTGTCGGAGAAACTCCGTGTTGGAGAAACTCCCTGTTGGAGAAACTCTGTGTCGGAGAAATTCCTTGTTGGAGAAACTCCGTGCTGGAGAATCTCCTTGTTGGAGAAACTTCGTGTTGGAGAAACTCCGTGTTGTAGAAACTTCGTGTTGGAGAAACTCCGTGTGTGAGAAACTCCGTGTTGGAGAAACTAAGTGTTGGAGAAGCTCCGTGTTGGAGAAACTTCGTATCGGAGAAAGTCCGTGTCGGAGAAACTCCGTGTCGGAGAAACTCCGTGCTGTAGAAACTTCGTGTTGGCGAAACTCCTTGTTGTAGAAACTCCGTGTTGGAGAAACTTATTGTTAGAGAAACTCCGTGTAGGAGAAACTTCGTGCTGGAGAAACTCTGTGTCGGAGAAACTCTGTGTCGGAGAAACTCTGTGTTGGAGAAACTCCGTGTGTGAGAAACTCCGTGTTGGAGAAACTCCGTGTCGGAGAAACTCCGTGTTGGAGAAACTCCGTGTTAGAGAAACACCATGTTGGAGAATCTGCTTGTTGGAAAAAATCCTTCATTTTGAAACTCCGTGTTGGAGAAACTCCGTGTTGGATAAAACTCCGTGTAGGAGAAACTCCGTGTTTTAGAAACTCCGTGTTAGAGAAACTCCGTGTTGTAGAAACTGTGCCAGAGAAACTCCGTGTCGGAGAAACTCCGTGTTGGAGAAACTCCGTGTTGGAGAAACTCCGTGTTGGAGAAACTCCGTGTTAGAGAAACTCCATGTTGGAGAACCTTCTTGTTGGAGAAACTCCTTGTTGGAGAAAATCCTTGTTGGAGAAACACCATGTTGGAGAAACTCCGTGCTGGAGAAACTCCGTGTTGTGGAAACTCCATGTTGGGGAAACTCCGTGATGGAGAAACTTCATGTTGTAGAAACTCCGTGTTGAAGAAACTCCGTGTTGGAGAAACTCCGTGTTGGAGAAACTCCGTGTTAGAGAAACTCCATGTTGGAGAAAGTCCGTGTTGGGGAATGTCAGTGTTGGAGAAAGTCAGTGTTGGAGAAACTCCGTGTTGGAGAAACTCCGTGTTAGAGAAACTCCATGTTGGAGAAAGTCCGTGTTGGAGAATGTCCGTGTTGGAGAAAGTCAGTGCTGGAGAAACTTCGTGTTGTAGAAACTCTGTGTCGGAGAAACTCCGTGTTGGAGAAAATCCGTGTCGGAGAAACTCCGTGTTGGAGGAACTCCGTCTTGGAGAATCTCCGTGTCGGAGAAACTCCATGTTGGAGAAACTCCGTGTTGGAGAAACTCCGTGTCGGGGAAACTCCGTGCTGGAGAAACTCCGTGTTGGAGAAACTCCGTGTTGGAGAAAATCCTTGTTGGAGAAACTCCGTGCTATAGCAACTCCGTGTAGGAGAAACTCTGCGCTGGAGAATTTCCGCACTGAAGAAACTCCGTGTTGGAGAAACTCCGTGTTGGAGAAACTCTGTGTTGGAGAAACTCCGTGTTGGAGAAACACCACGTTAGAGAAACTCCGTGTTGGAGAAAAATCCCTGTTGTAGAAACTTCATTTTAGAAAAACACCATGTCTTAGAAACTCCCTGTTTAATAAACTCCCTGTTGGAGAAATTTCATGTTGGAGAAACTCCCTGTTGGAAACATCTTTGTTGGAGAAACTCCCTGTTGCAGAAACTCCGTGTGGGAGAAACTCCGTGTTGGAGATACTACGTGTTGGAGAAACTGCGTGTTGGAGAAACTCCGTGTTCGAGAATCTCCGTGTTGTAGTAACTCCGTGTTGTAGAAACTCCGTGTTGGAGAAACTCCGTGTTGGAGAGACTCTGTGTCGGAGAAAATCCGTATTGGAGAAACTCCGTGTTGGAGAAACTTTATGTTGTTGAAACTCCATGTTGGAGAAACTCCATGTTGTAGAAACTCCGTGTAGGAGAAACTCCGTGTTTTAGAAACTTCGTGTTGGCGAAACTCCATGTTGTAGAAACTTCGTGTTGGAGAAACTCTGTGTTGGAGAAACTTATTGTTAGAGAAACTCCGTGTTGGAGAAACTTCGTGCTGGAGAAACTTCGTGTTGTAGAAACTCTGTGTCGTAGAAACTCCCCTGTTGGAGAAACTCCGTGTCGGAGAAACTCCGTGTTGGAGGAACTCCGTCTTGGAGAATCTCCGTGTCGGAGAAACTCCATGTTGGAGAAACTCCGTGTTGGAGAAACTCCGTGTCGGGGAAACTCCGTGTTGGAGAAACTCCGTGTTGGAGAAAATCCGTGTTGGAGAAAATCCTTTTTGGAGGAACTCCGTGCTATAGCAACTCCGTGTTGGAGAAACTCTGTGCTGGAGAAACTCCGCGCTGGAGAAACTCCGTGTGGGAGAAACTCCGTGTTGGAGAAAATCTGTGTTGGAGAAACTCCGTGCTGGAGAAACTCCTTGTTGGAGAAACTCCTTGTTGGAGAAACTCCGTGTTGGAGAAACTCCGTGTTGGATAAAACTCCGTGTAGGAGAAACTCCGTGTTTTAGAAACTCCGTGTTGGAGAAACTCCGTGTTGTAGAAACTATGTGTCAGAGAAACTCCCTGTTGGGGAAACTCCCTGTTGGAGAAACTCCGTGTTGGAGAAACTCCGTGTTAGAGAAACTCCATGTTGGAGAACCTTCTTGTTGGAGAAACTCCTTGTTGGAGAAAATCCTTGTTGGAGAAACTCTATGTTGGAGAAACTCCGTGCTGGAGAAACTCCGTGTTGTGGAAACTCCATGTGTGGGAAACTCCGTGATGGAGAAACTTCATGTTGTAGAAACTCCGTGTTGAAGAAACTCCGTGTTGGAGAAACTCCGTGTTGGAGAAACTCCGTGTTAGAGAAACTCCATGTTGGAGAAAGTCCGTGTTGGAGAATGTCCGTGTTGGAGAAAGTCAGAGTTGGAGAAACTCCGTGTTGGAGAAACTTGATGTTGTAGAAACTCCGTGTTGGAGAAACTCCATGTTGTAGAAACTCCGTGTTGGAGAAACTCTGTGTTGGAGAAACTCCCTGTTGAAGAAGCTCCGTGTTGTAAAAACTTCGTGTTGTAGAAACTCCGTGTTGGAGATATTCCATGTTGGAGAAACTCCATGTTGGAGAAACTCCATGCTGCAGAAAATCCGCGCTGGGGAAACTACGCGCTGGAGAATCTCCGCGCTGGAGAGATTTCGTGTTGGAGAAACTCCGTGTTGTAGAAACTCCGTGTTGGAGAAACTCCGTGTGTGAGAAACTCCGTGTTGGAGAAACTCCGTGTTGGAGAAGCTCCGTGTTGGAGAAACTTCGTATCGGAGAAAGTCCGTGTCGGAGAAACTCCGTGTCGGAGAAACTCCGTGTTGTAGAAACTCCGTGTTGGAGAAACTTATTGTTAGAGAAACTCCGTGTAGGAGAAACTTCGTGCTGGAGAAACTCTGTGTCGGAGAAACTCCCTGTTGAAGAAACTTCGTGTTGTAGAAACTCGGTGTTGTAGAAACTCCGTGTTGGAGATAATCCATGTTGGAGAAACTCCATGTTGGAGAAACTCCATGCTGCAGAAAATCCGCGCCGGGGAAACTACGCGCTGGATAATCTCCGCGCTGGAGAGACTTCGTGTTGGAGAAACTCCGTGTTGGAGAAACGCCGTGTTGGCGAAACTCCTTGTTGTAGAAACTCCGTGTTAGAGAAACACCATGTTGGAGAATCTCCTTGTTGGAAAAAATCCTTTATTTAGAAACTCCTTGTTGGAGAAACTCCGTGCTGGGGAAACTCCATGTTGTAGAAACTTCGTGTTGGAGAAACTCCGTGTTGTAGAAACTTCGTGTTGGCGAAACTCCATGTTGTAGAAACTTCGTGTTGGAGAAACTCTGTGTTGGAGAAACTTATTGTTAGAGAAACTCCGTGTTGGAGAAACTTCGTGCTGGAGAAACTTCGTGTTGTAGAAACTCTGTGTCGTAGAAACTCCGTGTTGGAGAAACTCCGTGTCGGAGAAACTCCTTGTTGGAGGAACTCCGTCTTGGAGAATCTCCGTGTCAAAGAAACTCCATGTTGGAGAAACTTTATGTTGTTGAAACTCCGTGTTGGAGAAACTCCATGTTGTAGAAACTCCGTGTAGGAGAAACTCCGTGTTTTAGAAACTCCGTGTTGGAGAAACTCCGTGTTGTAGAAACTCTGTGTGAGAAACTCGTGTGAGAAACTCCGTGTCGGAGAAACTCCGTGTTGGAGAAACTCCATGTTGAAGAAACTCCGTGTCGGAGAAACTCCGTGTCGGAGAAACTCCGTGTTGGAGAAACTCCGTGGTGGGGAAACTCCGTGTTGGAGAAACACCGTGTTGGAGAAACTCCGTGTTGGAGAAAATCCTTGTTGGAGAAACTCCGTGCTATAGCAACTCCGTGTTGGAGAAACTCTGTGCTGGAGAAACTCCGCGCTGGAGAAACTCTGTGTGGGAGAAACTCCGTGTTTTGGGAAACTCTGTGTTGGAGAAACTGCGTGTTGGAGAAACTCTGTGTCGGAGAAATTCCTTGTTGGAGAAACTCCGTGCTGGAGAAACTCCTTGTTGGAGAAACTCCTTGTTGGAGAAACTTCGTGTTGGAGAAACTCCGTGTTGGATAAATTTCGTGTAGGAGAAACTCCGTGTTTTAGAAACTCCGTGTTGGAGAAACTCCGTGTTGTAGAAACTCTGTGTCAGAGAAACTCCCTGTTGGGGAAACTCCCTGTTGGAGAAACTCCGTGTTGGAGAACCTTCTTGTTGGAGAAACTCCTTGTTGGAGAAAATCCTTGTTGGAGAAACTCTATGTTGGAGAAACTCCGTGCTGGAGAAACTCCGTGTTGTGGAAACTCCATGTGTGGGAAACTCCGTGATGGAGAAACTTCATGTTGTAGAAACTCCGTGTTGAAGAAACTCCGTGTTGGAGAAACTCCGTGTTGGAGAAACTCCGTGTTAGAGAAACTCCATGTTGGAGAAAGTCCGTGTTGGAGAATGTCCGTGTTGGAGAAAGTCAGAGTTGGAGAAACTCCGTGTTGGAGAAACTTGATGTTGTAGAAACTCCGTGTTGGAGAAACTCCATGTTGTAGAAACTCCGTGTTGGAGAAACTCTGTGTTGGAGAAACTCCCCGTTGAAGAAACTCCGTGTTGTAGAAACTCCGTGTTGTAGAAACTCCGTGTTGGAGATAATCCATGTTGGAGAAACTCCATGTTGGAGAAACTCCATGCTGCAGAAAATCCGCGCTGGGGAAACTACGCGCTGGAGAATCTCCGCGCTGGAGAGACTTCGTGTTGGAGAAACTCCGTGTTGTAGAAACTCCGTGTTGGAGAAACTCCGTGTGTGAGAAACTCCGTGTTGGAGAAACTCCGTGTTGGAGAAGCTCCGTGTTGGAGAAACTTCGTATCGGAGAAAGTCCGTGTCGGAGAAACTCCGTGTTGTAGAAACTTCGTGTTGGCGAAACTCCTTGTTGTAGAAACTCCGTGTTGGAGAAACTTATTGTTAGAGAAACTCCGTGTAGGAGAAACTCCGTGTTGTAGTAACTCTGTGTCAGAGAAACTCGTAGTCGGAGAAACTCCGTGTTGCAGAAACTCCGTGTTGGAGAAACTCCGTGTTGGAGAAACTCCGTGTCGGAGAAACTCCGTGTTGGAGAAACTCCGTGTTAGAGAAACACCATGTTGGAGAATCTCCTTGTTGGAAAAAATCCCTCATTTAGAAACTCCTTGTTGGAGAAACTCCGTGCTGGGGAAACACCATGTTGTAGAAACTTCGTGTTGGAGAAACTCCGTGTTGTAGAAACTTCGTGTTGGCGAAACTCCATGTTGTAGAAACTTCGTGTTGGAGAAACTCTGTGTTGGAGAAACTTATTGTTAGAGAAACTCCGTGTTGGAGAAACTTCGTGCTGGAGAAACTTCGTGTTGTAGAAACTCTGTGTCGTAGAAACTCCCGTGTTGGAGAAACTCCGTGTCGGAGAAACTCCGTGTTGGAGGAACTCCGTCTTGGAGAATCTCCGTGTCGGAGAAACTCCATGTTGGAGAAACTCCGTGTCGGGGAAACTCCGTGTTGGAGAAACTCCGTGTTGGAGAAAATCCGTGTTGGAGAAAATCCTTTTTGGAGGAACTCCGTGCTATAGCAACTCCGTGTTGGAGAAACTCTGTGCTGGAGAAACTCCGTGTGGGAGAAACTCCGTGTTGGAGAAACTCTGTGTTGGAGAAACTCCGTGTTGGAGAAACTCTGTGTCGGAGAAATTCCTTGTTGGAGAAACTCCGTGCTGGAGAAACTCCTTGTTGGAGAAACTCCTTGTTGGAGAAACTCCGTGTTGGAGAAACTCCGTGTTGGATAAAACTCCCTGTAGGAGAAACTCCGTGTTTTAGAAACTCCGTGTTGGAGAAACTCCGTGTTGTAGAAACTATGTGTCAGAGAAACTCCGTGTCGGAGAAACTCCGTGTTGGAGAAACTCCGTATTGGAGGAACTCCGTGTTGGAGAAACTCCGTGTTAGAGAAACTCCATGTTGGAGAACCTTCTTGTTGGAGAAACTCCTTGTTGGAGAAAATCCTTGTTGGAGAAACACCATGTTGGAGAAACTCCGTGCTGGAGAAACTCCGTGTTGTGGAAACTCCATGTTGGGGAAACTCCGTGATGGAGAAACTTCATGTTGTAGAAACTCCGTGTTGAAGAAACTTCGTGTTGGAGAAACTCCGTGTTGGAGAAACTCCGTGTTAGAGAAACTCCATGTTGGAGAAAGTCCGTGTTGGAGAATGTCCGTGTTGGAGAAAGTCCGTGTTGGAGAAACTCCGTGTCGGGGAAACTCCGTGCTGGAGAAACTCCGTGTTGGAGAAACTCCGTGTTAGAGAAACTCCATGTTGGAGAAAGTCCGTGTTGGAGAATGTCCGTGTTGGAGAAAGTCCGTGTTGGAGAAACTCCGTGTCGGGGAAACTCCGTGCTGGAGAAACTCCGCGCTGGAGAAACTCCGTGTTGGAGAAACTGCGTGTTGGAGAAACTCTGTGTTGGAGAAACTCCGTGTTGGAGAAACACCACGTTAGAGAAACTCCGTGTTGGAGAAAAATCCCTGTTGTAGAAACTTCATTTTAGAAAAACACCATGTCTTAGAAACTCCCTGTCTAATAAACTCCCTGTTGGAGAAAGTTCATGTTGGAGAAACTCCCTGTTGGAAACATCTTTGTTGGAGAAACTCCCTGTTGCAGAAACTCCGTGTTGGAGAAACTCCGTGTTGGAGATACTACGTGTTGGAGAAACTGCGTGTTGGAGAAACTCCGTGTTCGAGAATCTCCGTGTTGTAGTAACTCCGTGTTGGAGAAACTCCGTGTTGGAGAAACTCCGTGTTGGAGAAAATCTGTGTCGGAGAAAATCCGTATTGGAGAAACTCCGTGTTGGAGAAACTTTATGTTGTTGAAACTCCGTGTTGGAGAAACTCCATGTTGTAGAAACTCCGTGTAGGAGAAACTCCGTGTTTTAGAAACTCCGTGTTGGAGAAACTCCGTGTTGTAGTAACTGTGTCAGAGAAACTCCGTGTCGGAGAAACTCCGTGTCGGAGAAACTCCGTGTTGGAGAAACTCCGTGTTAGAGAAACTCCATGTTGGAGAACCTTCTTGTTGGAGAAACTCCTTGTTGGAGAAAATCCTTGTTGGAGAAACTCCATGTTGGAGAAACTCCGTGTTGGAGAAACTCCGTGCTAGAGAAACTCCGTGTTTGAGACACTCCACGTTGGAGAATCTCCTTGTTGGAAAAAACCTGGTTTGAGAAACTCCTTGTTGGAGGAACTCCGTCTTGGAGAATCTCCGTGTCGGAGAAACTCCATGTTGGAGAAACTCTGTGTTGGAGAAACTCCGTGTCGGGGAAACTCCGTGTTGGAGAAACTCCGTGTTGGAGAAAATCCTTGTTGGAGAAACTCCGTGCTATAGCAACTCCGTGTTGGAGAAACTCTGTGCTGGAGAAACACCGCGCTGGAGAAACTCTGTGTGGGAGAAACTCCGTGTTGGACAAACTCTGTGTTGGAGAAACTCCGTGTTGGAGAAACTCTGTGTCGGAGAAATTCCTTGTTGGAGAAACTCCGTGCTGGAGAATCTCCTTGTTGGAGAAACTTCGTGTTGGAGAAACTCCTTGTTGGATAAATTTCGTGTAGGAGAAACTCCGTGTTTTAGAAACTCCGTGTTGGAGAAACTCCGTGTTGTAGAAACTCTGTGTCAGAGAAACTCCGTGTCGGAGAAACTCCGTGTTGGAGAAACTCCCTGTTGGAGAAACTCTGTGTCGGAGAAATTCCTTGTTGGAGAAACTCCGTGCTGGAGAATCTCCTTGTTGGAGAAACTTCGTGTTGGAGAAACTCCGTGTTGTAGAAACTTCGTGTTGGAGAAACTCCGTGTGTGAGAAACTCCGTGTTGGAGAAACTAAGTGTTGGAGAAGCTCCGTGTTGGAGAAACTTCGTATCGGAGAAAGTCCGTGTCGGAGAAACTCCGTGTCGGAGAAACTCCGTGCTGTAGAAACTCTGTGTCGGAGAAACTCTGTGTCGGAGAAACTCTGTGTTGGAGAAACTCCGTGTTGGAGAAACTCCGTGTTGGAGAAACTCCGTGTCGGAGACACTCCGTGTTGGAGAAACTCCGTGTTAGAGAAACACCATGTTGGAGAATCTGCTTGTTGGAAAACATCCTTCATTTAGAAACTCCGTGTTGGAGAAACTCCGTGTTGGATAAAACTCCGTGTAGGAGAAACTCCGTGTTTTAGAAACTCCGTGTTGGAGAAACTCCGTGTTGTAGAAACTGTGCCAGAGAAACTCCGTGTCGGAGAAACTCCGTGTTGGAGAAACTCCGTGTTGGAGAAACTCCGTGTTGGAGAAACTCCGTGTTAGAGAAACTCCATGTTGGAGAACCTTCTTGTTGGAGAAACTCCTTGTTGGAGAAAATCCTTGTTGGAGAAACACCATGTTGGAGAAACTCCGTGCTGGAGAAACTCCGTGTTGTGGAAACTCCATGTTGGGGAAACTCCGTGATGGAGAAACTTCATGTTGTAGAAACTCCGTGTTGAAGAAACTCCGTGTTGGAGAAACTCCGTGTTGGAGAAACTCCGTGTTGGAGAAACTCCGTGTTAGAGAAACTCCATGTTGGAGAAAGTCCGTGTTGGGGAATGTCAGTGTTGGAGAAAGTCAGTGTTGGAGAAACTCCGTGTTGGAGAAACTCCGTGTTAGAGAAACTCCATGTTGGAGAAAGTCCGTGTTGGAGAATGTCCGTGTTGGAGAATGTCCGTGTTGGAGAAAGTGAGTGCTGGAGAAACTTCGTGTTGTAGAAACTCTGTGTCGGAGAAACTCCGTGTTGGAGAAAATCCGTGTCGGAGAAACTCCGTGTTGGAGGAACTCCGTCTTGGAGAATCTCCGTGTCGGAGAAACTCCATGTTGGAGAAACTCCTTGTTGGAGAAACTCCGTGTCGGGGAAACTCCGTGCTGGAGAAACTCCGTGTTGGAGAAACTCCGTGTTGGAGAAAATCCTTGTTGGAGAAACTCCGTGCTATAGCAACTCCGTGTAGGAGAAACTCTGCGCTGGAGAATTTCCGCACTGAAGAAACTCCGTGTTGGAGAAACTCCTAGTTGGAGAAACTCTGTGTTGGAGAAACTCTGTGCTGGAGAAACACCGCGCTGGAGAAACTCTGTGTGGGAGAAACTCCGTGTTGGACAAACTCTGTGTTGGAGAAACTCCGTGTTGGAGAAACTCTGTGTCGGAGAAATTCCTTGTTGGAGAAACTCCGTGCTGGAGAATGTCCTTGTTGGAGAAACTTCGTGTTGAGAAACTCCTTGTTGAATAAATTTCGTGTAGGAGAAACTCCGTGTTTTAGAAACTCCGTGTTGGAGAAACTCCGTGTTGTAGAAACTCTGTGTCAGAGAAACTCCGTGTCGGAGAAACTCCGTGTTGGAGAAACTCCCTGTTGGAGAAACTCTGTGTCGGAGAAATTCCTTGTTGGAGAAACTCCGTGCTGGAGAATCTCCTTGTTGGAGAAACTTCGTGTTGGAGAAACTCCGTGTTGTAGAAACTTCGTGTTGGAGAAACTCCGTGTGTGAGAAACTCCGTGTTGGAGAAACTAAGTGTTGGAGAAGCTCCGTGTTGGAGAAACTTCGTATCGGAGAAAGTCCGTGTCGGAGAAACTCCGTGTCGGAGAAACTCCGTGCTGTAGAAACTTCGTGTTGGCGAAACTCCTTGTTGTAGAAACTCCGTGTTGGAGAAACTTATTGTTAGAGAAACTCCGTGTAGGAGAAACTTCGTGCTGGAGAAACTCTGTGTCGGAGAAACTCTGTGTCGGAGAAACTCTGTGTTGGAGAAACTCCGTGTGTGAGAAACTCCGTGTTGGAGAAACTCCGTGTCGGAGAAACTCCGTGTTGGAGAAACTCCGTGTTAGAGAAACACCATGTTGGAGAATCTGCTTGTTGGAAAAAATCCTTCCTTTTGAAACTCCGTGTTGGAGAAACTCCGTGTTGGATAAAACTCCGTGTAGGAGAAACTCCGTGTTTTAGAAACTCCGTGTTGGAGAAACTCCGTGTTGTAGAAACTGTGCCAGAGAAACTCCGTGTCGGAGAAACTCCGTGTTGGAGAAACTCCGTGCTGGAGAAACTCCGTGTTGGAGAAACTCCGTGTTAGAGAAACTCCATGTTGGAGAACCTTCTTGTTGGAGAAACTCCTTGTTGGAGAAAATCCTTGTTGGAGAAACACCATGTTGGAGAAACTCCGTGCTGGAGAAACTCCGTGTTGTGGAAACTCCATGTTGGGGAAACTCCGTGATGGAGAAACTTCATGTTGTAGAAACTCCGTGTTGAAGAAACTCCGTGTTGGAGAAACTCCGTGTTGGAGAAACTCCGTGTTAGAGTAGCTCCATGTTGGAGAAAGTCCGTGTTGGGGAATGTCAGTGTTGGAGAAAGTCAGTGTTGGAGAAACTCCGTGTTGGAGAAACTCCGTGTTAGAGAAACTCCATGTTGGAGAAAGTCCGTGTCGGAGAAACTCCGTGTTGGAGAAAGTCAGTGCTGGAGAAACTTCGTGTTGTAGAAACTCTGTGTCGGAGAAACTCCGTGTTGGAGAAAATCCGTGTCGGAGAAACTCCGTGTTGGAGGAACTCCGTCTTGGAGAATCTCCGTGTCGGAGAAACTCCATGTTGGAGAAACTCCGTGTTGGAGAAACTCCGTGTCGGGGAAACTCCGTGCTGGAGAAACTCCGTGTTGGAGAAACTCCGTGTTGGAGAAAATCCTTGTTGGAGAAACTCCGTGCTATAGCAACTCCGTGTAGGAGAAACTCTGCGCTGGAGAATTTCCGCACTGAAGAAACTCCGTGTTGGAGAAACTCCGTGTTGGAGAAACTCTGTGTTGGAGAAAATCCGTGTTGGAGAAACACCACGTTAGAGAAACTCCGTGTTGGAGAAAAATCCCTGTTGTAGAAACTTCATTTTAGAAAAACACCATGTCTTAGAAACTCCCTGTTTAATAAACTCCCTGTTGGAGAAATTTCATGTTGGAGAAACTCCCTGTTGGAAACATCTTTGTTGGAGAAACTCCCTGTTGCAGAAACTCCGTGTGGGAGAAACTCCGTGTTGGAGATACTACGTGTTGGAGAAACTGCGTGTTGGAGAAACTCCGTGTTCGAGAATCTCCGTGTTGTAGTAACTCCGTGTTGTAGAAACTCCGTGTTGGAGAGACTCTGTGTCGGAGAAAATCCGTATTGGAGAAACTCCGTGTTGGAGAAACTTTATGTTGTTGAAACTCCATGTTGGAGAAACTCCATGTTGTGGAAACTCCATGTTGGGGAAACTCCGTGATGGAGAAACTTCATGTTGTAGAAACTCCGTGTTGAAGAAACTTCGTGTTGGAGAAACACCGTGTTGGAGAAACTCCGTGTTAGAGAAACTCCATGTTGGAGAAAGTCCGTGTTGGAGAATGTCCGTGTTGGAGAAAGTCCGTGTTGGAGAAACTCCGTGTCGGGGAAACTCCGTGCTGGAGAAACTCCGTGTTGGAGAAACTCCGTGTTAGAGAAACTCCATGTTGGAGAAAGTCCGTGTTGGAGAATGTCCGTGTTGGAGAAAGTCCGTGTTGGAGAAACTCCGTGTCGGGGAAACTCCGTGCTGGAGAAACTCCGCGCTGGAGAAACTCCGTGTTGGAGAAACTGCGTGTTGGAGAAACTCTGTGTTGGAGAAACTCCGTGTTGGAGAAACACCACGTTAGAGAAACTCCGTGTTGGAGAAAAATCCCTGTTGTAGAAACTTCATTTTAGAAAAACACCATGTCTTAGAAACTCCCTGTCTAATAAACTCCCTGTTGGAGAAAGTTCATGTTGGAGAAACTCCCTGTTGGAAACATCTTTGTTGGAGAAACTCCCTGTTGCAGAAACTCCGTGTTGGAGAAACTCCGTGTTGGAGATACTACGTGTTGGAGAAACTGCGTGTTGGAGAAACTCCGTGTTCGAGAATCTCCGTGTTGTAGTAACTCCGTGTTGGAGAAACTCCGTGTTGGAGAAACTCCGTGTTGGAGAAAATCTGTGTCGGAGAAAATCCGTATTGGAGAAACTCCGTGTTGGAGAAACTTTATGTTGTTGAAACTCCGTGTTGGAGAAACTCCATGTTGTAGAAACTCCGTGTAGGAGAAACTCCGTGTTTTAGAAACTCCGTGTTGGAGAAACTCCGTGTTGTAGTAACTCTGTGTCAGAGAAACTCCGTGTCGGAGAAACTCCGTGTCGGAGAAACTCCGTGTTGGAGAAACTCCGTGTTAGAGAAACTCCATGTTGGAGAACCTTCTTGTTGGAGAAACTCCTTGTTGGAGAAAATCCTTGTTGGAGAAACTCCATGTTGGAGAAACTCCGTGTTGGAGAAACTCCGTGCTAGAGAAACTCCGTGTTTGAGACACTCCACGTTGGAGAATCTCCTTGTTGGAAAAAACCTGGTTTGAGAAACTCCTTGTTGGAGGAACTCCGTCTTGGAGAATCTCCGTGTCGGAGAAACTCCATGTTGGAGAAACTCTGTGTTGGAGAAACTCCGTGTCGGGGAAACTCCGTGTTGGAGAAACTCCGTGTTGGAGAAAATCCTTGTTGGAGAAACTCCGTGCTATAGCAACTCCGTGTTGGAGAAACTCTGTGCTGGAGAAACACCGCGCTGGAGAAACTCTGTGTGGGAGAAACTCCGTGTTGGACAAACTCTGTGTTGGAGAAACTCCGTGTTGGAGAAACTCTGTGTCGGAGAAATTCCTTGTTGGAGAAACTCCGTGCTGGAGAATCTCCTTGTTGGAGAAACTTCGTGTTGGAGAAACTCCTTGTTGGATAAATTTCGTGTAGGAGAAACTCCGTGTTTTAGAAACTCCGTGTTGGAGAAACTCCGTGTTGTAGAAACTCTGTGTCAGAGAAACTCCGTGTCGGAGAAACTCCGTGTTGGAGAAACTCCCTGTTGGAGAAACTCTGTGTCGGAGAAATTCCTTGTTGGAGAAACTCCGTGCTGGAGAATCTCCTTGTTGGAGAAACTTCGTGTTGGAGAAACTCCGTGTTGTAGAAACTTCGTGTTGGAGAAACTCCGTGTGTGAGAAACTCCGTGTTGGAGAAACTAAGTGTTGGAGAAGCTCCGTGTTGGAGAAACTTCGTTTCGGAGAAAGTCCGTGTCGGAGAAACTCCGTGTCGGAGAAACTCCGTGCTGTAGAAACTTCGTGTTGGCGAAACTCCTTGTTGTAGAAACTCCGTGTTGGAGAAATTTATTGTTAGAGAAACTCCGTGTAGGAGAAACTTCGTGCTGGAGAAACTCTGTGTCGGAGAAACTCTGTGTCGGAGAAACTCTGTGTTGGAGAAACTCCGTGTTGGAGAAACTCCGTGTTGGAGAAACTCCGTGTCGGAGACACTCCGTGTTGGAGAAACTCCGTGTTAGAGAAACACCATGTTGGAGAATCTGCTTGTTGGAAAACATCCTTCATTTAGAAACTCCGTGTTGGAGAAACTCCGTGTTGGATAAAACTCCGTGTAGGAGAAACTCCGTGTTTTAGAAACTCCGTGTTGGAGAAACTCCGTGTTGTAGAAACTGTGCCAGAGAAACTCCGTGTCGGAGAAACTCCGTGTTGGAGAAACTCCGTGTTGGAGAAACTCCGTGTTGGAGAAACTCCGTGTTAGAGAAACTCCATGTTGGAGAACCTTCTTGTTGGAGAAACTCCTTGTTGGAGAAAATCCTTGTTGGAGAAACACCATGTTGGAGAAACTCCGTGCTGGAGAAACTCCGTGTTGTGGAAACTCCATGTTGGGGAAACTCCGTGATGGAGAAACTTCATGTTGTAGAAACTCTGTGTTGAAGAAACTCCGTGTTGGAGAAACTCCGTGTTGGAGAAACTCCGTGTTGGAGAAACTCCGTGTTAGAGAAACTCCATGTTGGAGAAAGTCCGTGTTGGGGAATGTCAGTGTTGGAGAAAGTCAGTGTTGGAGAAACTCCGTGTTGGAGAAACTCCGTGTTAGAGAAACTCCATGTTGGAGAAAGTCCGTGTTGGAGAATGTCCGTGTTGGAGAATGTCCGTGTTGGAGAAAGTGAGTGCTGGAGAAACTTCGTGTTGTAGAAACTCTGTGTCGGAGAAACTCCGTGTTGGAGAAAATCCGTGTCGGAGAAACTCCGTGTTGGAGGAACTCCGTCTTGGAGAATCTCCGTGTCGGAGAAACTCCATGTTGGAGAAACTCCTTGTTGGAGAAACTCCGTGTCGGGGAAACTCCGTGCTGGAGAAACTCCGTGTTGGAGAAACTCCGTGTTGGAGAAAATCCTTGTTGGAGAAACTCCGTGCTATAGCAACTCCGTGTAGGAGAAACTCTGCGCTGGAGAATTTCCGCACTGAAGAAACTCCGTGTTGGAGAAACTCCTAGTTGGAGAAACTCTGTGTTGGAGAAACTCTGTGCTGGAGAAACACCGCGCTGGAGAAACTCTGTGTGGGAGAAACTCCGTGTTGGACAAACTCTGTGTTGGAGAAACTCCGTGTTGGAGAAACTCTGTGTCGGAGAAATTCCTTGTTGGAGAAACTCCGTGCTGGAGAATGTCCTTGTTGGAGAAACTTCGTGTTGAGAAACTCCTTGTTGAATAAATTTCGTGTAGGAGAAACTCCGTGTTTTAGAAACTCCGTGTTGGAGAAACTCCGTGTTGTAGAAACTCTGTGTCAGAGAAACTCCGTGTCGGAGAAACTCCGTGTTGGAGAAACTCCCTGTTGGAGAAACTCTGTGTCGGAGAAATTCCTTGTTGGAGAAACTCCGTGCTGGAGAATCTCCTTGTTGGAGAAACTTCGTGTTGGAGAAACTCCGTGTTGTAGAAACTTCGTGTTGGAGAAACTCCGTGTGTGAGAAACTCCGTGTTGGAGAAACTAAGTGTTGGAGAAGCTCCGTGTTGGAGAAACTTCGTATCGGAGAAAGTCCGTGTCGGAGAAACTCCGTGTCGGAGAAACTCCGTGCTGTAGAAACTTCGTGTTGGCGAAACTCCTTGTTGTAGAAACTCCGTGTTGGAGAAACTTATTGTTAGAGAAACTCCGTGTAGGAGAAACTTCGTGCTGGAGAAACTCTGTGTCGGAGAAACTCTGTGTCGGAGAAACTCTGTGTTGGAGAAACTCCGTGTGTGAGAAACTCCGTGTTGGAGAAACTCCGTGTCGGAGAAACTCCGTGTTGGAGAAACTCCGTGTTAGAGAAACACCATGTTGGAGAATCTGCTTGTTGGAAAAAATCCTTCCTTTTGAAACTCCGTGTTGGAGAAACTCCGTGTTGGATAAAACTCCGTGTAGGAGAAACTCCGTGTTTTAGAAACTCCGTGTTGGAGAAACTCCGTGTTGTAGAAACTGTGCCAGAGAAACTCCGTGTCGGAGAAACTCCGTGTTGGAGAAACTCCGTGCTGGAGAAACTCCGTGTTGGAGAAACTCCGTGTTAGAGAAACTCCATGTTGGAGAACCTTCTTGTTGGAGAAACTCCTTGTTGGAGAAAATCCTTGTTGGAGAAACACCATGTTGGAGAAACTCCGTGCTGGAGAAACTCCGTGTTGTGGAAACTCCATGTTGGGGAAACTCCGTGATGGAGAAACTTCATGTTGTAGAAACTCCGTGTTGAAGAAACTCCGTGTTGGAGAAACTCCGTGTTGGAGAAACTCCGTGTTAGAGTAGCTCCATGTTGGAGAAAGTCCGTGTTGGGGAATGTCAGTGTTGGAGAAAGTCAGTGTTGGAGAAACTCCGTGTTGGAGAAACTCCGTGTTAGAGAAACTCCATGTTGGAGAAAGTCCGTGTCGGAGAAACTCCGTGTTGGAGAAAGTCAGTGCTGGAGAAACTTCGTGTTGTAGAAACTCTGTGTCGGAGAAACTCCGTGTTGGAGAAAATCCGTGTCGGAGAAACTCCGTGTTGGAGGAACTCCGTCTTGGAGAATCTCCGTGTCGGAGAAACTCCATGTTGGAGAAACTCCGTGTTGGAGAAACTCCGTGTCGGGGAAACTCCGTGCTGGAGAAACTCCGTGTTGGAGAAACTCCGTGTTGGAGAAAATCCTTGTTGGAGAAACTCCGTGCTATAGCAACTCCGTGTAGGAGAAACTCTGCGCTGGAGAATTTCCGCACTGAAGAAACTCCGTGTTGGAGAAACTCCGTGTTGGAGAAACTCTGTGTTGGAGAAAATCCGTGTTGGAGAAACACCACGTTAGAGAAACTCCGTGTTGGAGAAAAATCCCTGTTGTAGAAACTTCATTTTAGAAAAACACCATGTCTTAGAAACTCCCTGTTTAATAAACTCCCTGTTGGAGAAATTTCATGTTGGAGAAACTCCCTGTTGGAAACATCTTTGTTGGAGAAACTCCCTGTTGCAGAAACTCCGTGTGGGAGAAACTCCGTGTTGGAGATACTACGTGTTGGAGAAACTGCGTGTTGGAGAAACTCCGTGTTCGAGAATCTCCGTGTTGTAGTAACTCCGTGTTGTAGAAACTCCGTGTTGGAGAAACTCCGTGTTGGAGAGACTCTGTGTCGGAGAAAATTCGTATTGAAGAAACTCCGTGTTGGAGAAACTTTATGTTGTTGAAACTCCATGTTGGAGAAACTCCATGTTGTAGAAACTCCGTGTAGGAGAAACTCCGTGTTTTAGAAACTTCGTGTTGGCGAAACTCCATGTTGTAGAAACTTCGTGTTGGAGAAACTCTGTGTTGGAGAAACTTATTGTTAGAGAAACTCCGTGTTGGAGAAACTTCGTGCTGGAGAAACTTCGTGTTGTAGAAACTCTGTGTCGTAGAAACTCCCCTGTTGGAGAAACTCCGTGTCGGAGAAACTCCGTGTTGGAGGAACTCCGTCTTGGAGAATCTCCGTGTCGGAGAAACTCCATGTTGGAGAAACTCCGTGTTGGAGAAACTCCGTGTCGGGGAAACTCCGTGTTGGAGAAACTCCGTGTTGGAGAAAATCCGTGTTGGAGAAAATCTGTGTTGGAGAAACTCCGTGTTGGAGAAACTGTGTCGGAGAAATTCCTTGTTGGAGAAACTCCGTGCTGGAGAAACTCCTTGTTGGAGAAACTCCTTGTTGGAGAAACTCCGTGTTGGAGAAACTCCGTGTTGGATAAAACTCCGTGTAGGAGAAACTCCGTGTTTTAGAAACTCCGTGTTGGAGAAACTCCGTGTTGTAGAAACTATGTGTCAGAGAAACTCCCTGTTGGGGAAACTCCCTGTTGGAGAAACTCCGTGTTGGAGAAACTCCGTGTTAGAGAAACTCCATGTTGGAGAACCTTCTTGTTGGAGAAACTCCTTGTTGGAGAAAATCCTTGTTGGAGAAACTCTATGTTGGAGAAACTCCGTGCTGGAGAAACTCCGTGTTGTGGAAACTCCATGTGTGGGAAACTCCGTGATGGAGAAACTTCATGTTGTAGAAACTCCGTGTTGAAGAAACTCCGTGTTGGAGAAACTCCGTGTTGGAGAAACTCCGTGTTAGAGAAACTCCATGTTGGAGAAAGTCCGTGTTGGAGAATGTCCGTGTTGGAGAAAGTCAGAGTTGGAGAAACTCCGTGTTGGAGAAACTTGATGTTGTAGAAACTCCGTGTTGGAGAAACTCCATGTTGTAGAAACTCCGTGTTGGAGAAACTCTGTGTTGGAGAAACTCCCTGTTGAAGAAGCTCCGTGTTGTAGAAACTTCGTGTTGTAGAAACTCCGTGTTGGAGATATTCCATGTTGGAGAAACTCCATGTTGGAGAAACTCCATGCTGCAGAAAATCCGCGCTGGGGAAATTACGCGCTGGAGAATCTCCGCGCTGGAGAGATTTCGTGTTGGAGAAACTCCGTGTTGTAGAAACTCCGTGTTGGAGAAACTCCGTGTGTGAGAAACTCCGTGTTGGAGAAACTCCGTGTTGGAGAAGCTCCGTGTTGGAGAAACTTCGTATCGGAGAAAGTCCGTGTCGGAGAAACTCCGTGTCGGAGAAACTCCGTGTTGTAGAAACTCCGTGTTGGAGAAACTTATTGTTAGAGAAACTCCGTGTAGGAGAAACTTCGTGCTGGAGAAACTCTGTGTCGGAGAAACTCTGTGTCGGATAAACTCCCTGTTGAAGAAACTTCGTGTTGTAGAAACTCGGTGTTGTAGAAACTCCGTGTTGGAGATAATCCATGTTGGAGAAACTCCATGTTGGAGAAACTCCATGCTGCAGAAAATCCGCGCCGGGGAAACTACGCGCTGGATAATCTCCGCGCTGGAGAGACTTCGTGTTGGAGAAACTCCGTGTTGGAGAAACGCCGTGTTGGAGAAACTCCGTGTTAGAGAAACTCCATGTTGGAGAAAGTCCGTGTTGGAGAATGTCCGTGTTGGAGAAACTCCGTGTTGGAGAATGTCCGTGTTGGAGAAAGTCAGTGCTGGAGAAACTTCGTGTTGTAGAAACTCTCGTGTCGGAGAAACTCCGTGTTGGAGAAAATCCGTGTCGGAGAAACTCCGTGTTGGAGGAACTCCGTCTTGGAGAATCTCCGTGTCGGAGAAACTCCATGTTGGAGAAACTCCGTGTTGGAGAAACTCCGTGTCGGGGAAACTCCGTGCTGGAGAAACTCCGTGTTGGAGAAACTCCGTGTTGGAGAAAATCCTTGTTGGAGAAACTCCGTGCTATAGCAACTCCGTGTAGGAGAAACTCTGCGCTGGAGAATTTCCGCACTGAAGAAACTCCGTGTTGGAGAAACTCCGTGTTGGAGAAACTCTGTGTTGGAGAAACTCCGTGTTGGAGAAACACCACGTTAGAGAAACTCCGTGTTGGAGAAAAATCCCTGTTGTAGAAACTTCATTTTAGAAAAACACCATGTCTTAGAAACTCCCTGTTTAATAAACTCCCTGTTGGAGAAATTTCATGTTGGAGAAACTCCCTGTTGGAAACATCCTTGTTGGAGAAACTCCCTGTTGCAGAAACTCCGTGTGGGAGAAACTCCGTGTTGGAGATACTACGTGTTGGAGAAACTGCGTGTTGGAGAAACTCCGTGTTCGAGAATCTCCGTGTTGTAGTAACTCCGTGTTGTAGAAACTCCGTGTTGGAGAAACTCCGTGTTGGAGAGACTCTGTGTCGGAGAAAATCCGTATTGGAGAAACTCCGTGTTGGAGAAACTTTATGTTGTTGAAACTCCATGTTGGAGAAACTCCGTGTTGTAGAAACTCCGTGTAGGAGAAACTCCGTGTTTTAGAAACTTCGTGTTGGCGAAACTCCATGTTGTAGAAACTTCGTGTTGGAGAAACTCTGTGTTGGAGAAACTCATTGTTAGAGAAACTCCGTGTTGGAGAAACTCCGTGCTGGAGAAACTTCGTGTTGGAGAAACTCTGTGTCGTAGAAACTCCCCTGTTGGAGAAACTCCGTGTCGGAGAAACTCCGTGTTGGAGGAACTCCGTGTTGGAGAATCTCCGTGTCGGAGAAACTCCATGTTGGAGAAACTCCGTGTTGGAGAAACTCCGTGTCGGGGAAACTCCGTGTTGGAGAAACTCCGTGTTGGAGAAACTCCGTGTTGGAGAAAATCCTTGTTGGAGAAACTCCGTGCTATAGCAACTCCGTGTTGGAGAAACTCTGTGCTGGAGAAACTCCGCGCTGGAGAAACTCTGTGTGGGAGAAACTCCGTGTTTTGGGAAACTCTGTGTTGGAGAAACTGCGTGTTGGAGAAACTCTGTGTCGGAGAAATTCCTTGTTGGAGAAACTCCGTGCTGGAGAAACTCCTTGTTGGAGAAACTCCTTGTTGGAGAAACTTCGTGTTGGAGAAACTCTGTGTTGGATAAATTTCGTGTAGGAGAAACTCCGTGTTTTAGAAACTCCGTGTTGGAGAAACTCCGTGTTGTAGAAACTCTGTGTCAGAGAAACTCCCTGTTGGGGAAACTCCCTGTTGGAGAAACTCCGTGTTGGAGAAACTCCGTGTTAGAGAAACTCCATGTTGGAGAAACCTTCTTGTTGGAGAAACTCCTTGTTGGAGAAAATCCTTGTTGGAGAAACTCTATGTTGGAGAAACTCCGTGCTGGAGAAACTCCGTGTTGTGGAAACTCCGTGTTGGAGAAACTCCGTGTTGGAGAAAATCCTTGTTGGAGAAACTCCGTGCTATAGCAACCCGTGTTGGAGAAACTCTGTGCTGGAGAAACACCGCGCTGGAGAAACTCTGTGTGGGAGAAACTCCGTGTTGGACAAACTCTGTGTTGGAGAAACTCCGTGTTGGAGAAACTCTGTGTCGGAGAAAGTCCTTGTTGGAGAAACTCCGTGCTGGAGAAACTCCTTGTTGGAGAAACTTCGTGTTGGAGAAACTCCTTGTTGGATAAATTTCGTGTAGGAGAAACTCCGTGTTTAGAAACTCCGTGTTGGAGAAACTCCGTGTTGTAGAAACTCTGTGTCAGAGAAACTCCGTGTCGGAGAAACTCCGTGTTGGAGAAACTCCCTGTTGGAGAAACTCCGTGTTGGAGAAACTCCGTGTTGGAGAAACTCCATGTTGTAGAACCTTCTTGTTGGAGAAACGCCTTGTTGGAGAAAATCCTTGTTGGAGAAACTCCATGTTGGAGAAACTCTGTGCAGGAGAAACTCCGTATTGTGGAAACTCCATGTTGGGGAAACTCCGTGATGGAGAAACTTCATGTTGTAGAAACTCCGTGTTGAAGAAACTCCGTGTTGGAGAAACTCCGTGTTGGAGAAACTCCGTGTTAGAGAAACTCCATGTTGGAGAAAGTCCGTGTTGGAGAATGTCCGTGTTGGAGAAAGTCAGTGTTGGAGAAACTCCGTGTTGGAGAAACTTGATGTTGTAGAAACTCCGTGTTGGAGAAACTCCATGTTGTAGAAACTCCGTGTTGGAGAAACTATGTGTTGGAGAAACTCTGTGTTGGAGAAACTCCCTGTTGAAGAAACTCCGTGTTGTAGAAACTCCGTGTTGTAGAAACTCCGTGTTGGAAATAATCAATGTTGGAGAAACTCCATGTTGGAGAAACTCCATGCTGCAGAAAATCCGCGCTGGGGAAACTACGCGCTGGAGAATCTCCGCGCTGGAGAGACTTCGTGTTGGAGAAACTCCGTGTTGTAGAAACTTCGTGTTGGAGAAACTCCGTGTGTGAGAAACTCCGTGTTGGAGAAACTAAGTGTTGGAGAAGCTCCGTGTTGGAGAAACTTCGTATCGGAGAAAGTCCGTGTCGGAGAAACTCCGTGTCGGAGAATCTCCGTGCTGTAGAAACTTCGTGTTGGCGAAACTCCTTGTTGTAGAAACTCCGTGTTGGAGAAACTTATTGTTAGAGAAACTCCGTGTTGGAGAAACTCCGTGTTGGAGAAACTCTGTGTCGGAGAAACTCCGTGTTGGAGAAACTCCGTGTTAGAGGAACACCATGTTGGAGAATCTGATTGTTGGAAAAAATCCTTCATTTAGAAACTCCGTGTTGGAGAAACTCCGTGTTGGATAAAACTCCGTGTAGGAGAAACTCCGTGTTTTAGAAACTCCGTGTTGGAGAAACTCCGTGTTGTAGAAACTGTGCCAGAGAAACTCCGTGTCGGAGAAACTCCGTGTTGGAGAAACTCCGTGTTGGAGAAACTCCGTGTTGGAGAAACTCCGTGTTAGAGAAACTCCATGTTGGAGAACCTTCTTGTTGGAGAAACTCCTTGTTGGAGAAAATCCTTGTTGGAGAAACACCATGTTGGAGAAACTCCGTGCTGGAGAAACTCCGTGTTGTGGAAACTCCATGTTGGGGAAACTCCGTGATGGAGAAACTTCATGTTGTAGAAACTCCGTGTTGAAGAAACTCCGTGTTGGAGAAACTCCGTGTTGGAGAAACTCCGTGTTAGAGAAACTCCATGTTGGAGAAAGTCCGTGTTGGAGAAAGTCCGTGTTGGAGAAAGTCAGTGCTGGAGAAACTTCGTGTTGTAGAAACTCTGTGTCGGAGAAACTCCGTGTTGGAGAAAATCCGTGTCGGAGAAACTCCGTGTTGGAGGAACTCCGTCTTGGAGAATCTCCGTGTCGGAGAAACTCCTATGTTGGAGAAACTCCGTGTTGGAGAAACTCCGTGTCGGGGAAACTCCGTGCTGGAGAAACTCCGTGTTGGAGAAACTCCGTGTTGGAGAAAATCCTTGTTGGAGAAACTCCGTGCTATAGCAACTCCGTGTAGGAGAAACTCTGCGCTGGAGAATTTCCGCCTGAGGAACTCCGTGTTGGAGAAACTCCGTGTTGGAGAAACTCTGTGTTGGAGAAACTCCGTGTTGGAGAAACACCACGTTAGAGAAACTCCGTGTTGGAGAAAAATCCTGTTGTAGAAACTTCATTTAGAAAAACACCATGTCTTAGAAACTCCCTGTTTAGATAAACTCCCTGTTGGAGAAACTTCATGTTGGAGAAACTCCCTGTTGGAAACATCTTGTTGGAGAAACTCCCTGTTGCAGAAACTCCGTGTTGGGAGAAACTCCGTGTTGGAGATACTACGTGTTGGAGAAACTGCGTGTTGGAGAAACTCCGTGTTCGAGAATCTCCGTGTTGTAGTAACTCCGTGTTGTAGAAACTCCGTGTTGGAGAAACTCCGTGTTGGAGAACTCTGTGTCGGAGAAAATCCGTATTGGAGAAACTCCGTGTTGGAGAAACTTTATGTTGTTGAAACTCCGTGTTGGAGAAACTCCATGTTGTAGAAACTCCGTGTAGGAGAAGCTCCGTGTTTTAGAAACTCCGTGTCTGGAGAAACTCCGTGTTGTAGAAACTCTGTGTCAGAGAAACTCCGTGTCGGAGAAACTCCGTGTTGGAGAAACTCCGTGTTGGAGAAACTCCGTGTTGGAGAAACTCTGTGTTGGAGAAACTCCGTGTTGGAGAAACTCCGTGTTGGAGAAACTCCGTGTTGGAGAAACTCTAGAACTCCTTGTTGGAGAAACTCCGTGCTGGAGAAACTCCGTGTTGGAGAAACTCGTGTTGGAGAAACTCCGTGTTGAGAAACTCCGTGTTGGAGAAACTCCGTGTTGGAGAAACTCGTGTTGGAGAAACTCCGTGTTGGAGAAACTCCATGTTAGAGAAACTCCGTGTTGGAGAAACTCCGTGTTGGAGAAACTTCGTGTTGTAGAAACTCCGTGTCGTAGAAACTCCCTGTTGGAGAAACTCCGTGTTGGAGAAACTCCGTGTTGGAGAAACTCCGTGTTGGAGAAAATCCTTGTTGGAGAAACTCCATGTTGGAGAAACTCTGTGCGGAGAAACTCCGTGTTGGAGAAACTCCATGTTGGGGAAACTCCGTGTGGAGAAACTCATGTTGTAGAAACTCCGTGTTGAAGAAACTCCGTGTTGGAGAAACTCCGTGTTGGAGAAACTCCGTGTTGAGAAACTCCGTGTTGGAGAAACTCCGTGTTGGAGAAACTCCGTGTTGGAGAAAGTCCGTGTTGGAGAAACTCCGTGTTGGAGAAACTCGATGTTGTAGAAACTCCGTGTTGGAGAAACTCCGTGTTGTAGAAACTCCGTGTTGGAGAAACTCGTGTTGGAGAAACTCTGTGTTGGAGAAACTCCCTGTTGGAGAAACTCCGTGTTGTAGAAACTCCGTGTTGGAGAAACTCCGTGTTGGAGAAACTCCGTGTTGGAGAAACTCCATGTTGGAGAAACTCCATGTGCAGAAAATCCGTGGGGAAATACGCGTGGAGAATCTCCGGTGGAGAGACTCATGTTGAGAAACTCCGTGTTGGAGAAACTCCGTGTTGAGAAACTAAGTGTTGGAGAAGCTCCGTGTTGGAGAAACTTCGTGTCGGAGAAACTCCGTGTTGGAGAAACTCCGTGTTGGAGAAACTCCGTGTTGTAGAAACTTCGTGTTGGAGAAACTCCTTGTTGTAGAAACTCCGTGTTGGAGAAACTTATTGTTAGAGAAACTCCGTGTTGGAGAAACTTCGTGCTGGAGAAACTCTGTTCGGAGAAACTCTGTGTCGGAGAAACTCTGTGTCGGAGAAACTCCGTGTTGGAGAAACTCCGTGTTGGAGAAACTCCGTGTCGGAGAAACTCCGTGTTGGAGAAACTCCGTGTTGAGAAACCCATGTTGGAGAATCTGCTTGTTGGAAAAAATCCTTTTTAGAAACTCCTTGTTGGAGAAACTCCGTGTTGGAGAAACTCCTGTGGAAACTTCGTGTTGGAGAAACGTGTTGGAGAAACTCAGTGTTGGAGAAACTCCGTGTTGGAGAAACTCTGTGTCGTAGAAACTCCGTGTTGGAGAAACTCCGTGTCGGAGAAACTCCGTGTTGGAGGAACTCCGTCTTGGAGAATCTCCGTGTCGGAGAAACTCCATGTTGGAGAAACTCCGTGTTGGAGAAACTCCGTGTCGGGGAAACTCCGTGTTGGAGAAACTCCGTGTTGGAAAAACTCCGTGTTGGAGAAAATCCTTGTTGGAGGAACTCCGTGCTATAGCAACTCCGTGTTGGAGAAACTCTGTGCTGGAGAAACTCCGCGCTGGAGAAACTCCGTGTGGGAGAAACTCCGTGTTGGAGAAATTCTGTGTTGGAGAAACTCCGTGTTGGAGAAACTCTGTGTCGGAGAAATTCCTTGTTGGAGAAACTCCGTGCTGGAGAAACTCCTTGTTGGAGAAACTCCTTGTTGGAGAAACTCCGTGTTGGAGAAACTCCGTGTTGGATAAAACTCCGTGTAGGAGAAACTCCGTGTTTTAGAAACTCCGTGTTGGAGAAACTCCGTGTTGGAGAAACTCCGTGTTGTAGAAACTGTGCCAGAGAAACTCCGTGTCGGAGAAACTCCGTGTTGGAGAAACTCCGTGTTGGAGAAACTCCGTGTTAGAGAAACTCCATGTTGGAGAACCTTCTTGTTGGAGAAACTCCTTGTTGGAGAAAATCCTTGTTGGAGAAACACCATGTTGGAGAAACTCCGTGCTGGAGAAACTCCGTGTTGTGGAAACTCCATGTTGGGGAAACTCCGTGATGGAAAAACTTCATGTTGTAGAAACTCCGTGTTGAAGAAACTCCGTGTTGGAGAAACTCCGTGTTGGAGAAACTCCGTGTTAGAGAAACTCCATGTTGGAGAAAGTCCGTGTTGGGGAATGTCAGTGTTGGAGAAAGTCAGTGTTGGAGAAACTCCGTGATGGAGAAACTCCGTGTTAGAGAAACTCCATGTTGGAGAAAGTCCGTGTTGGAGAATGTCCGTGTTGGAGAAAGTCAGTGCTGGAGAAACTTCGTGTTGTAGAAACTCTGTGTCGGAGATACTCCGTGTTGGAGAAAATCCGTGTCGGAGAAACTCCGTGTTGGAGGAACTCCGTCTTGGAGAATCTCCGTGTCGGAGAAACTCCATGTTGGAGAAACTCCGTGTTGGAGAAACTCCGTGTTGGAGAAAATCCTTGTTGGAGAAACTCCGTGCTATAGCAACTCCGTGTAGGAGAAACTCTGCGCTGGAGAATTTCCGCACTGAAGAAACTCCGTGTTGGAGAAACTCCGTGTTGGAGAAACTCTGTGTTGGAGAAACTCCGTGTTGGAGAAACACCACGTTAGAGAAACTCCGTGTTGGAGAAAAATCCCTGTTGTAGAAACTTCATTTTAGAAAAACACCATGTCTTAGAAACTCCCTGTTTAATAAACTCCCTGTTGGAGAAATTTCATGTTGGAGAAACTCCCTGTTGGAAACATCTTTGTTGGAGAAACTCCCTGTTGCAGAAACTCCGTGTTGGAGAAACTCCGTGTTGGAGATACTACGTGTTGGAGAAACTGCGTGTTGGAGAAACTCCGTGTTCGAGAATCTCCGTGTTGTAGTAACTCCGTGTTGTAGAAACTCCGTGTTGGAGAAACTCCGTGTTGGAGAGACTCCGTGTAGGAGAAACTCCGTGTTTTAGAAACTCCGTGTCGGAGAAACGCCGTGTTGTAGTAACTCTGTGTCAGAGAAACTCGTAGTCGGAGAAACTCTGTGTTGCAGAAACTCCGTGTTGGAGAAACTCCGTGTTGGAGAAACTCCGTGTCGGAGAAACTCCGTGTTGGAGAAACTCCGTGTTAGAGAAACACCATGTTGGAGAATCTCCTTGTTGGAAAAAATCCCTCATTTAGAAACTCCTTGTTGGAGAAACTCCGTGCTGGGGAAACTCCATGTTGTAGAAACTTCGTGTTGGAGAAACTCCGTGTTGTAGAAACTTCGTGTTGGCGAAACTCCATGTTGTAGAAACTTCCTGTTGGAGAAACTCTGTGTTGGAGAAACTTATTGTTAGAGAAACTCCGTGTTGGAGAAACTTCGTGCAGGAGAAACTTCGTGTTGTAGAAACTCTGTGTCGTAGAAACTCCCCTGTTGGAGAAACTCCGTGTCGGAGAAACTCCGTGTTGGAGGAACTCCGTCTTGGAGAATCTCCGTGTCGGAGAAACTCCATGTTGGAGAAACTCCGTGTTGGAGAAACTCCGTGTCGGGGAAACTCCGTGTTGGAGAAACTCCGTGTTGGAGAAAATACGTGTTGGAGAAAATCCTTTTAGGAGGAACTCCGTGCTATAGCATCTCCGTGTTGGAGAAACTCTGTGCTGGAGAAACTGCGCGCTGGAGAAACTCCGTGTGGGAGAAACTCCGTGTTGGAGAAACTCTGTGTTGGAGAAACTCCGTGTTGGAGAAACTCTGTGTCGGAGAAATTCCTTGTTGGAGAAACTCCGTGCTGGAGAAACTCTTTGTTGGAGAAACTCCTTGTTGGAGAAACTCCGTGTTGGAGAAACTCCGTGTTGGATAAAACTCCGTGTAGGAGAAACTCCGTGTTTTAGAAACTCCGTGTTGGAGAAACTCCGTGTTGTAGAAACTATGTGTCAGAGAAACTCCGTGTCGGAGAAACTCCGTGTTGGAGAAACTCCGTGTTGGAGGAACTCCGTGTTGGAGAAACTCCGTGTTAGAGAAACTCCATGTTGGAGAACCTTCTTGTTGGAGAAACTCCTTGTTGGAGAAAATCCTTGTTGGAGAAACACCATGTTGGAGAAACTCCGTGCTGGAGAAACTCCGTGTTGTGGAAACTCCATGTTGGGGAAACTCCGTGATGGAGAAACTTCATGTTGTAGAAACTCCGTGTTGAAGAAACTTCGTGTTGGAGAAACTCCGTGTTGGAGAAACTCCGTGTTAGAGAAACTCCATGTTGGAGAAAGTCCGTGTTGGAGAATGTCCGTGTTGGAGAAAGTCAGTGTTGGAGAAACTCCATGTTGGAGAAAATCCGTGTTAGAGAAACTCCATGTTGGAGAAAGTTCGTGTTGGAGAATGTCCGTGTTGGAGAAACTCCGTGTTGGAGGAACTCCGTCTTGGAGAATCTTCGTGTCGGAGAAACTCCATGTTGGAGAAACTCTGTGTTGGAGAAACTCCGTGTTGGAGAAACACCACGTTGGAGAAACTCCGTGTTGGAGAAAAATCCCTGTTGTAGAAACTTCATTTTAGAAAAACACCATGTCTTAGAAACTCCCTGTTTAATAAACTCCCTGTTGGAGAAAGTTCATGTTGGAGAAACTCCCTGTTGGAAACATCTTTGTTGGAGAAACTCCGTTGCAGAAACTCCGTGTTGGAGAAACTCCGTGTTGGAGATACTACGTGTTGGAGAAACTGCGTGTTGGAGAAACTCCGTGTTCAAGAATCTCCGTGTTCAAGAATCTCCGTGTTGTAGTAACTCCGTGTTGTAGAAACTCCGTGTTGGAGAAACTCCGTGTTGGAGAAACTCTGTGTCGGAGAAAATCCGTATTGGAGAAACTCCGTGTTGGAGAAACTTTATGTTGTTGAAACTCCGTGTTGGAGAAACTCCATGTTGTAGAAACTCCGTGTAGGAGAAACTCGGTGTTTTAGAAACTCCGTGTTGGAGAAACTCTGTGTTGTAGTAACTCTGTGTCAGAGAAACTCCGTGTCGGAGAAACTCTGTGTTGGAGAAACTCCGTGTTAGAGAAACTCCATGTTGGAGAACCTTCTTGTTGGAGAAACTCCTTGTTGGAGAAAATCCTTGTTGGAGAAACTCCATGTTGGAGAAACTCCGTCTTGGAGAAACTTCGTGTTGGAGAAAATCCTTGTTGGAGAAACTCCGTGTTGGAGAAACTCCGTGCTAGAGAAACTCCGTGTTTGAGACACTCCACGTTGGAGAATCTCCTTGTTGGAAAAAACCTTGTTTGAGAAACTCCTTGTTGGAGGAACTCCGTCTTGCAGAATCTCCATGTCGGAGAAACTCCATGTTGGAGAAACTCCGTGTTGGAGAAAGTCCGTGTCGGGGAAACTCCGTGTTGGAGAAACTCCGTGTTGGAGAAAATCCTTGTTGGAGAAACTCCGTGCTATAGCAACTCTGTGTTGGAGACACTCTGTGCTGGAGAAACTCCGCGCTGGAGAAACTCTCTGTGGGAGAAACTCCGTGTTGGACAAACTCTGTGTTGGAGAAACTCCGTGTTGGAGAAACTCTGTGTCGGAGAAATTCCTTGTTGGAGAAACTCCGTGCTGGAGAAACTCCTTGTTGGAGAAACTCTTTCTTGGAGAAACTTCGTGTAGGAGAAACTCCGTGTTTTAGAAACTCCGTGCTGAAGAAACTCCGTGTTGTAGAAACTCTGTGTCAGGGAAACTCCGTGTCGGAGAAACTCCGTGTTAGAGAAACTCCATGTTGGAGAACCTTCTTGTTGGAGAAACGCCTTGTTGGAGAAAATCCTTGTTGGAGAAACTCCATGTTGGAGAAACTCCGTGCTGGAGAAACTCCGTGTTGTGGAAACTCCATGTTGGGGAAACTCCGTGATGGAGAAACTTCATGTTGTAGAAACTCCGTGTTGAAGAAACTCCGTGTTGGAGAAACTCCGTGTTGGAGAAACTCCGTGTTAGAGAAACTCCATGTTGGAGAAAGTCCGTGTTGGAGAATGTCCGTGTTGGAGAAAGTCAGTGTTGGAGAAACTCCGTGTTGGAGAAACTCCATGTTGTAGAAACTCCGTGTTGGAGAAACTATGTGTTGGAGAAACTCTGTGTTGGAGAAACTCCCTGTTGAAGAAACTCCGTGTTGTAGAAACTCCGTGTTGTAGAAACTCCGTGTTGGAAATAATCCATGTTGGAGAAACTCCATGTTGGAGAAACTCCATGATGCAGAAAATCCGCGCTGGGGAAACTACGCGCTGGAGAATCTCCGCGCTGGAGAGACTTCGTGTTGGAGAAACTCCGTGTTGTAGAAACTCCGTGTTGGAGAAACTCCGTGTGTGAGAAACTCCGTGTTGGAGAAACTCCGTGTTGGAGAAGCTCCGTGTTGGAGAAACTTCGTATCGGAGAAAGTCCGTGTTGGCGAAACTCCTTGTAGAAACTCCGTGTTGGAGAAACTTATTGTTAGAGAAACTCCGTGTAGGAGAAACTTCGTGCGGGAGAAACTCTGTGTCGGAGAAACTCTGTGTTGGAGAAACTCTGTGTCGGAGAAACTCCGTGTTGGAGAAACTCCGTGGTGGAGAAACTCCGTGTCGGAGAAACTCCGTGTTGGAGAAACTCCGTGCTAGAGAAACACCATGTTGGAGAATCTCCTTGTTGGAAAAAATCCTTCATTTAGAAACTCCTTGTTGGAGAAACTCCGTGCTGGGGAAACTCCGTGTTGTAGAAACTTCGTGTTGGCGAAACTCCATGTTGTAGAAACTTCGTGTTGGAGAAACTCTGTGTTGGAGAAACTTATTGTTAGAGAAACTCCCTGTTGGAGAAACTCCGTGTTGGAGAAACTCCGTGTTAGAGAAACTCCATGTTGGAGAACCTTCTTGTTGGAGAAACGCCTTGCTGGAGAAACTTCTTGTTGGAGAAAATCCTTGTTGGAGAAACACCATGTTGGAGAAACTCCGTGCTGGAGAAACTCCGTGTTGTGGAAACTCCATGTTGGGGAAACTCCGTGATGGAGAAACTTCATGTTGTAGAAACTCCGTGTTGAAGAAACTCCGTGTTGGAGAAACTCCGTGTTGGAGAAACTCCATGTTGGAGAAACTCTGTGCAGGAGAAACTCCGTATTGTGGAAACTCCATGTTGGGGAAACTCCGTGATGGAGAAACTTCATGTTGTAGAAACTCCGTGTTGAAGAAACTCCGTGTTGGAGAAACTCCGTGTTGGAGAAACTCCGTGTTAGAGAAACTCCATGTTGGAGAAAGTCCGTGTTGGAGAATGTCCGTGTTGGAGAAAGTCAGTGTTGGAGAAACTCCGTGTTGGAGAAACTTGATGTTGTAGAAACTCCGTGTTGGAGAAACTCCATGTTGTAGAAACTCCGTGTTGGAGAAACTCTGTGTTGGAGAAACTCTGTGTTGGAGAAACTCCCTGTTGAAGAAACTCCGTGTTGTAGAAACTCCGTGTTGTAGAAACTCCGTGTTGGAAATAATCAATGTTGGAGAAACTCCATGTTGGAGAAACTCCATGCTGCAGAAAATCCGCGCTGGGGAAACTACGCGCTGGAGAATCTCCGCGCTGGAGAGACTTCGTGTTGGAGAAACTCCGTGTTGTAGAAACTTCGTGTTGGAGAAACTCCTTGTGTGAGAAACTCCGTGTTGGAGAAACTAAGTGTTGGAGAAGCTCCGTGTTGGAGAAACTTCGTATCGGAGAAAGTCCGTGTCGGAGAAACTCCGTGTCGGAGAATCTCCGTGCTGTAGAAACTTCGTG
Source organism: Amblyomma americanum (assembly GCA_030143305.2). NCBI lineage: Eukaryota > Metazoa > Arthropoda > Arachnida > Ixodida > Ixodidae > Amblyomma > Amblyomma americanum. Next base: position 57,883 of record JARKHS020031577.1, on the reverse strand, counting down.
TTGGCGAAACTCCTTGTTGTAGAAACTCCGTGTTGGAGAAACTTATTGTTAGAGAAACTCCGTGTAGGAGAAACTTCGTGCTGGAGAAACTCTGTGTCGGAGAAACTCTGTTTCGGAGAAACTCTGTGTCGGAGAAACTCCGTGTTGGAGAAACTCCGTGTTGGAGAAACTCTGTGTCGGAGAAACTCCGTGTTGGAGAAACTCCGTGTTAGAGAAACACCATGTTGGAGAATCTGCTTGTTGGAAAAAATCCTTCATTTAGAAACTCCGTGTTGGAGAAACTCCGTGTTGGATAAAACTCCGTGTAGGAGAAACTCCGTGTTTTAGAAACTCCGTGTTGGAGAAACTCCGTGTTGTAGAAACTGTGCCAGAGAAACTCCGTGTCGGAGAAACTCCGTGTTGGAGAAACTCCGTGTTGGAGAAACTCCGTGTTGGAGAAACTCCGTGTTAGAGAAACTCCATGTTGGAGAACCTTCTTGTTGGAGAAACTCCTTGTTGGAGAAAATCCTTGTTGGAGAAACACCATGTTGGAGAAACTCTGTGCTGGAGAAACTCCGTGTTGTGGAAACTCCATGTTGGGGAAACTCCGTGATCGAGAAACTTCATGTTGTAGAAACTCCGTGTTGAAGAAACTCCGTGTTGGAGAAACTCCGTGTTGGAGAAACTCCGTGCTATAGCAACTCCGTGTTGGAGAAACTCTGTGCTGGAGAAACTCCGCGCTGGAGAAACTCCGTGTGGGAGAAACTCCGTGTTGGAGAAATTCTGTGTTGGAGAAACTCCGTGTTGGAGAAACTCTGTGTCGGAGAAATTCCTTGTTGGAGAAACTCCGTGCTGGAGAAACTCCTTGTTGGAGAAACTCCTTGTTGGAGAAACTCCGTGTTGGAGAAACTCCGTGTTGGATAAAACTCCGTGTAGGAGAAACTCCGTGTTTTAGAAACTCCGTGTTGGAGAAACTCCGTGTTGGAGAAACTCCGTGTTGTAGAAACTGTGCCAGAGAAACTCCGTGTCGGAGAAACTCCGTGTTGGAGAAACTCCGTGTTGGAGAAACTCCGTGTTAGAGAAACTCCATGTTGGAGAACCTTCTTGTTGGAGAAACTCCTTGTTGGAGAAAATCCTTGTTGGAGAAACACCATGTTGGAGAAACTCCGTGCTGGAGAAACTCCGTGTTGTGGAAACTCCATGTTGGGGAAACTCCGTGATGGAAAAACTTCATGTTGTAGAAACTCCGTGTTGAAGAAACTCCGTGTTGGAGAAACTCCGTGTTGGAGAAACTCCGTGTTAGAGAAACTCCATGTTGGAGAAAGTCCGTGTTGGGGAATGTCAGTGTTGGAGAAAGTCAGTGTTGGAGAAACTCCGTGATGGAGAAACTCCGTGTTAGAGAAACTCCATGTTGGAGAAAGTCCGTGTTGGAGAATGTCCGTGTTGGAGAAAGTCAGTGCTGGAGAAACTTCGTGTTGTAGAAACTCTGTGTCGGAGATACTCCGTGTTGGAGAAAATCCGTGTCGGAGAAACTCCGTGTTGGAGGAACTCCGTCTTGGAGAATCTCCGTGTCGGAGAAACTCCATGTTGGAGAAACTCCGTGTTGGAGAAACTCCGTGTTGGAGAAAATCCTTGTTGGAGAAACTCCGTGCTATAGCAACTCCGTGTAGGAGAAACTCTGCGCTGGAGAATTTCCGCACTGAAGAAACTCCGTGTTGGAGAAACTCCGTGTTGGAGAAACTCTGTGTTGGAGAAACTCCGTGTTGGAGAAACACCACGTTAGAGAAACTCCGTGTTGGAGAAAAATCCCTGTTGTAGAAACTTCATTTTAGAAAAACACCATGTCTTAGAAACTCCCTGTTTAATAAACTCCCTGTTGGAGAAATTTCATGTTGGAGAAACTCCCTGTTGGAAACATCTTTGTTGGAGAAACTCCCTGTTGCAGAAACTCCGTGTTGGAGAAACTCCGTGTTGGAGATACTACGTGTTGGAGAAACTGCGTGTTGGAGAAACTCCGTGTTCGAGAATCTCCGTGTTGTAGTAACTCCGTGTTGTAGAAACTCCGTGTTGGAGAAACTCCGTGTTGGAGAGACTCCGTGTAGGAGAAACTCCGTGTTTTAGAAACTCCGTGTCGGAGAAACGCCGTGTTGTAGTAACTCTGTGTCAGAGAAACTCGTAGTCGGAGAAACTCTGTGTTGCAGAAACTCCGTGTTGGAGAAACTCCGTGTTGGAGAAACTCCGTGTCGGAGAAACTCCGTGTTGGAGAAACTCCGTGTTAGAGAAACACCATGTTGGAGAATCTCCTTGTTGGAAAAAATCCCTCATTTAGAAACTCCTTGTTGGAGAAACTCCGTGCTGGGGAAACTCCATGTTGTAGAAACTTCGTGTTGGAGAAACTCCGTGTTGTAGAAACTTCGTGTTGGCGAAACTCCATGTTGTAGAAACTTCCTGTTGGAGAAACTCTGTGTTGGAGAAACTTATTGTTAGAGAAACTCCGTGTTGGAGAAACTTCGTGCAGGAGAAACTTCGTGTTGTAGAAACTCTGTGTCGTAGAAACTCCCCTGTTGGAGAAACTCCGTGTCGGAGAAACTCCGTGTTGGAGGAACTCCGTCTTGGAGAATCTCCGTGTCGGAGAAACTCCATGTTGGAGAAACTCCGTGTTGGAGAAACTCCGTGTCGGGGAAACTCCGTGTTGGAGAAACTCCGTGTTGGAGAAACTCTGTGTCGTAGAAACTCCGTGTTGGAGAAACTCCGTGTCGGAGAAACTCCGTGTTGGAGGAACTCCGTCTTGGAGAATCTCCGTGTCGGAGAAACTCCATGTTGGAGAAACTCCGTGTTGGAGAAACTCCGTGTCGGGGAAACTCCGTGTTGGAGAAACTCCGTGTTGGAAAAACTCCGTGTTGGAGAAAATCCTTGTTGGAGGAACTCCGTGCTATAGCAACTCCGTGTTGGAGAAACTCTGTGCTGGAGAAACTCCGCGCTGGAGAAACTCCGTGTGGGAGAAACTCCGTGTTGGAGAAATTCTGTGTTGGAGAAACTCCGTGTTGGAGAAACTCTGTGTCGGAGAAATTCCTTGTTGGAGAAACTCCGTGCTGGAGAAACTCCTTGTTGGAGAAACTCCTTGTTGGAGAAACTCCGTGTTGGAGAAACTCCGTGTTGGATAAAACTCCGTGTAGGAGAAACTCCGTGTTTTAGAAACTCCGTGTTGGAGAAACTCCGTGTTGGAGAAACTCCGTGTTGTAGAAACTGTGCCAGAGAAACTCCGTGTCGGAGAAACTCCGTGTTGGAGAAACTCCGTGTTGGAGAAACTCCGTGTTAGAGAAACTCCATGTTGGAGAACCTTCTTGTTGGAGAAACTCCTTGTTGGAGAAAATCCTTGTTGGAGAAACACCATGTTGGAGAAACTCCGTGCTGGAGAAACTCCGTGTTGTGGAAACTCCATGTTGGGGAAACTCCGTGATGGAAAAACTTCATGTTGTAGAAACTCCGTGTTGAAGAAACTCCGTGTTGGAGAAACTCCGTGTTGGAGAAACTCCGTGTTAGAGAAACTCCATGTTGGAGAAAGTCCGTGTTGGGGAATGTCAGTGTTGGAGAAAGTCAGTGTTGGAGAAACTCCGTGATGGAGAAACTCCGTGTTAGAGAAACTCCATGTTGGAGAAAGTCCGTGTTGGAGAATGTCCGTGTTGGAGAAAGTCAGTGCTGGAGAAACTTCGTGTTGTAGAAACTCTGTGTCGGAGATACTCCGTGTTGGAGAAAATCCGTGTCGGAGAAACTCCGTGTTGGAGGAACTCCGTCTTGGAGAATCTCCGTGTCGGAGAAACTCCATGTTGGAGAAACTCCGTGTTGGAGAAACTCCGTGTTGGAGAAAATCCTTGTTGGAGAAACTCCGTGCTATAGCAACTCCGTGTAGGAGAAACTCTGCGCTGGAGAATTTCCGCACTGAAGAAACTCCGTGTTGGAGAAACTCCGTGTTGGAGAAACTCTGTGTTGGAGAAACTCCGTGTTGGAGAAACACCACGTTAGAGAAACTCCGTGTTGGAGAAAAATCCCTGTTGTAGAAACTTCATTTTAGAAAAACACCATGTCTTAGAAACTCCCTGTTTAATAAACTCCCTGTTGGAGAAATTTCATGTTGGAGAAACTCCCTGTTGGAAACATCTTTGTTGGAGAAACTCCCTGTTGCAGAAACTCCGTGTTGGAGAAACTCCGTGTTGGAGATACTACGTGTTGGAGAAACTGCGTGTTGGAGAAACTCCGTGTTCGAGAAACTCTGTGTTGCAGAAACTCCGTGTTGGAGAAACTCCGTGTTGGAGAAACTCCGTGTCGGAGAAACTCCGTGTTGGAGAAACTCCGTGTTAGAGAAACACCATGTTGGAGAATCTCCTTGTTGGAAAAAATCCCTCATTTAGAAACTCCTTGTTGGAGAAACTCCGTGCTGGGGAAACTCCATGTTGTAGAAACTTCGTGTTGGAGAAACTCCGTGTTGTAGAAACTTCGTGTTGGCGAAACTCCATGTTGTAGAAACTTCCTGTTGGAGAAACTCTGTGTTGGAGAAACTTATTGTTAGAGAAACTCCGTGTTGGAGAAACTTCGTGCAGGAGAAACTTCGTGTTGTAGAAACTCTGTGTCGTAGAAACTCCCCTGTTGGAGAAACTCCGTGTCGGAGAAACTCCGTGTTGGAGGAACTCCGTCTTGGAGAATCTCCGTGTCGGAGAAACTCCATGTTGGAGAAACTCCGTGTTGGAGAAACTCCGTGTCGGGGAAACTCCGTGTTGGAGAAACTCCGTGTTGGAGAAAATACGTGTTGGAGAAAATCCTTTTAGGAGGAACTCCGTGCTATAGCATCTCCGTGTTGGAGAAACTCTGTGCTGGAGAAACTGCGCGCTGGAGAAACTCCGTGTGGGAGAAACTCCGTGTTGGAGAAACTCTGTGTTGGAGAAACTCCGTGTTGGAGAAACTCTGTGTCGGAGAAATTCCTTGTTGGAGAAACTCCGTGCTGGAGAAACTCTTTGTTGGAGAAACTCCTTGTTGGAGAAACTCCGTGTTGGAGAAACTCCGTGTTGGATAAAACTCCGTGTAGGAGAAACTCCGTGTTTTAGAAACTCCGTGTTGGAGAAACTCCGTGTTGTAGAAACTATGTGTCAGAGAAACTCCGTGTCGGAGAAACTCCGTGTTGGAGAAACTCCGTGTTGGAGGAACTCCGTGTTGGAGAAACTCCGTGTTAGAGAAACTCCATGTTGGAGAACCTTCTTGTTGGAGAAACTCCTTGTTGGAGAAAATCCTTGTTGGAGAAACACCATGTTGGAGAAACTCCGTGCTGGAGAAACTCCGTGTTGTGGAAACTCCATGTTGGGGAAACTCCGTGATGGAGAAACTTCATGTTGTAGAAACTCCGTGTTGAAGAAACTTCGTGTTGGAGAAACTCCGTGTTGGAGAAACTCCGTGTTAGAGAAACTCCATGTTGGAGAAAGTCCGTGTTGGAGAATGTCCGTGTTGGAGAAAGTCAGTGTTGGAGAAACTCCATGTTGGAGAAAATCCGTGTTAGAGAAACTCCATGTTGGAGAAAGTTCGTGTTGGAGAATGTCCGTGTTGGAGAAACTCCGTGTTGGAGGAACTCCGTCTTGGAGAATCTTCGTGTCGGAGAAACTCCATGTTGGAGAAACTCTGTGTTGGAGAAACTCCGTGTTGGAGAAACACCACGTTGGAGAAACTCCGTGTTGGAGAAAAATCCCTGTTGTAGAAACTTCATTTTAGAAAAACACCATGTCTTAGAAACTCCCTGTTTAATAAACTCCCTGTTGGAGAAAGTTCATGTTGGAGAAACTCCCTGTTGGAAACATCTTTGTTGGAGAAACTCCGTTGCAGAAACTCCGTGTTGGAGAAACTCCGTGTTGGAGATACTACGTGTTGGAGAAACTGCGTGTTGGAGAAACTCCGTGTTCAAGAATCTCCGTGTTCAAGAATCTCCGTGTTGTAGTAACTCCGTGTTGTAGAAACTCCGTGTTGGAGAAACTCCGTGTTGGAGAAACTCTGTGTCGGAGAAAATCCGTATTGGAGAAACTCCGTGTTGGAGAAACTTTATGTTGTTGAAACTCCGTGTTGGAGAAACTCCATGTTGTAGAAACTCCGTGTAGGAGAAACTCGGTGTTTTAGAAACTCCGTGTTGGAGAAACTCTGTGTTGTAGTAACTCTGTGTCAGAGAAACTCCGTGTCGGAGAAACTCTGTGTTGGAGAAACTCCGTGTTAGAGAAACTCCATGTTGGAGAACCTTCTTGTTGGAGAAACTCCTTGTTGGAGAAAATCCTTGTTGGAGAAACTCCATGTTGGAGAAACTCCGTCTTGGAGAAACTTCGTGTTGGAGAAAATCCTTGTTGGAGAAACTCCGTGTTGGAGAAACTCCGTGCTAGAGAAACTCCGTGTTTGAGACACTCCACGTTGGAGAATCTCCTTGTTGGAAAAAACCTTGTTTGAGAAACTCCTTGTTGGAGGAACTCCGTCTTGCAGAATCTCCATGTCGGAGAAACTCTCTGTGGGAGAAACTCCGTGTTGGACAAACTCTGTGTTGGAGAAACTCCGTGTTGGAGAAACTCTGTGTCGGAGAAATTCCTTGTTGGAGAAACTCCGTGCTGGAGAAACTCCTTGTTGGAGAAACTCTTTCTTGGAGAAACTTCGTGTAGGAGAAACTCCGTGTTTTAGAAACTCCGTGCTGAAGAAACTCCGTGTTGTAGAAACTCTGTGTCAGGGAAACTCCGTGTCGGAGAAACTCCGTGTTAGAGAAACTCCATGTTGGAGAACCTTCTTGTTGGAGAAACGCCTTGTTGGAGAAAATCCTTGTTGGAGAAACTCCATGTTGGAGAAACTCCGTGCTGGAGAAACTCCGTGTTGTGGAAACTCCATGTTGGGGAAACTCCGTGATGGAGAAACTTCATGTTGTAGAAACTCCGTGTTGAAGAAACTCCGTGTTGGAGAAACTCCGTGTTGGAGAAACTCCGTGTTAGAGAAACTCCATGTTGGAGAAAGTCCGTGTTGGAGAATGTCCGTGTTGGAGAAAGTCAGTGTTGGAGAAACTCCGTGTTGGAGAAACTCCATGTTGTAGAAACTCCGTGTTGGAGAAACTATGTGTTGGAGAAACTCTGTGTTGGAGAAACTCCCTGTTGAAGAAACTCCGTGTTGTAGAAACTCCGTGTTGTAGAAACTCCGTGTTGGAAATAATCCATGTTGGAGAAACTCCATGTTGGAGAAACTCCATGATGCAGAAAATCCGCGCTGGGGAAACTACGCGCTGGAGAATCTCCGCGCTGGAGAGACTTCGTGTTGGAGAAACTCCGTGTTGTAGAAACTCCGTGTTGGAGAAACTCCGTGTGTGAGAAACTCCGTGTTGGAGAAACTCCGTGTTGGAGAAGCTCCGTGTTGGAGAAACTTCGTATCGGAGAAAGTCCGTGTTGGCGAAACTCCTTGTAGAAACTCCGTGTTGGAGAAACTTATTGTTAGAGAAACTCCGTGTAGGAGAAACTTCGTGCGGGAGAAACTCTGTGTCGGAGAAACTCTGTGTTGGAGAAACTCTGTGTCGGAGAAACTCCGTGTTGGAGAAACTCCGTGGTGGAGAAACTCCGTGTCGGAGAAACTCCGTGTTGGAGAAACTCCGTGCTAGAGAAACACCATGTTGGAGAATCTCCTTGTTGGAAAAAATCCTTCATTTAGAAACTCCTTGTTGGAGAAACTCCGTGCTGGGGAAACTCCGTGTTGTAGAAACTTCGTGTTGGCGAAACTCCATGTTGTAGAAACTTCGTGTTGGAGAAACTCTGTGTTGGAGAAACTTATTGTTAGAGAAACTCCCTGTTGGAGAAACTCCGTGTTGGAGAAACTCCGTGTTAGAGAAACTCCATGTTGGAGAACCTTCTTGTTGGAGAAACGCCTTGCTGGAGAAACTTCTTGTTGGAGAAAATCCTTGTTGGAGAAACACCATGTTGGAGAAACTCCGTGCTGGAGAAACTCCGTGTTGTGGAAACTCCATGTTGGGGAAACTCCGTGATGGAGAAACTTCATGTTGTAGAAACTCCGTGTTGAAGAAACTCCGTGTTGGAGAAACTCCGTGTTGGAGAAACTCCATGTTGGAGAAACTCTGTGCAGGAGAAACTCCGTATTGTGGAAACTCCATGTTGGGGAAACTCCGTGATGGAGAAACTTCATGTTGTAGAAACTCCGTGTTGAAGAAACTCCGTGTTGGAGAAACTCCGTGTTGGAGAAACTCCGTGTTAGAGAAACTCCATGTTGGAGAAAGTCCGTGTTGGAGAATGTCCGTGTTGGAGAAAGTCAGTGTTGGAGAAACTCCGTGTTGGAGAAACTTGATGTTGTAGAAACTCCGTGTTGGAGAAACTCCATGTTGTAGAAACTCCGTGTTGGAGAAACTCTGTGTTGGAGAAACTCTGTGTTGGAGAAACTCCCTGTTGAAGAAACTCCGTGTTGTAGAAACTCCGTGTTGTAGAAACTCCGTGTTGGAAATAATCAATGTTGGAGAAACTCCATGTTGGAGAAACTCCATGCTGCAGAAAATCCGCGCTGGGGAAACTACGCGCTGGAGAATCTCCGCGCTGGAGAGACTTCGTGTTGGAGAAACTCCGTGTTGTAGAAACTTCGTGTTGGAGAAACTCCTTGTGTGAGAAACTCCGTGTTGGAGAAACTAAGTGTTGGAGAAGCTCCGTGTTGGAGAAACTTCGTATCGGAGAAAGTCCGTGTCGGAGAAACTCCGTGTCGGAGAATCTCCGTGCTGTAGAAACTTCGTGTTGGCGAAACTCCTTGTTGTAGAAACTCCGTGTTGGAGAAACTTATTGTTAGAGAAACTCCGTGTAGGAGAAACTTCGTGCTGGAGAAACTCTGTGTCGGAGAAACTCTGTTTCGGAGAAACTCTGTGTCGGAGAAACTCCGTGTTGGAGAAACTCCGTGTTGGAGAAACTCTGTGTCGGAGAAACTCCGTGTTGGAGAAACTCCGTGTTAGAGAAACACCATGTTGGAGAATCTGCTTGTTGGAAAAAATCCTTCATTTAGAAACTCCGTGTTGGAGAAACTCCGTGTTGGATAAAACTCCGTGTAGGAGAAACTCCGTGTTTTAGAAACTCCGTGTTGGAGAAACTCCGTGTTGTAGAAACTGTGCCAGAGAAACTCCGTGTCGGAGAAACTCCGTGTTGGAGAAACTCCGTGTTGGAGAAACTCCGTGTTGGAGAAACTCCGTGTTAGAGAAACTCCATGTTGGAGAACCTTCTTGTTGGAGAAACTCCTTGTTGGAGAAAATCCTTGTTGGAGAAACACCATGTTGGAGAAACTCTGTGCTGGAGAAACTCCGTGTTGTGGAAACTCCATGTTGGGGAAACTCCGTGATCGAGAAACTTCATGTTGTAGAAACTCCGTGTTGAAGAAACTCCGTGTTGGAGAAACTCCGTGTTGGAGAAACTCCGTGTTAGAGAAACTCCATGTTGGAGAAAGTCCGTGTTGGAGAATGTCCGTGTTGGAGAAAGTCAGTGCTGGAGAAAATTCGTGTTGTAGAAACTCTGTGTCGGAGAAACTCCGTGTTGGAGAAAATCCGTGTCGGAGAAACTCCGTGTTGGAGGAACTCCGTCTTGGAGAATCTCCGTGTCGGAGAAACTCTATGTTGGAGAAACTCCGTGTTGGAGAAACTCCGTGTCGGGGAAACTCCGTGCTGGAGAAACTCCGTGTTGGAGAAACTCCGTGTTGGAGAAAATCCTTGTTGGAGAAACTCCGTGCTATAGCAACTCCGTGTAGGAGAAACTCTGCGCTGGAGAATTTCCGCACTGAAGAAACTCCGTGTTGGAGAAACTCCGTGTTGGAGAAACTCTGTGTTGGAGAAACTCCGTGTTGGAGAAACACCACGTTAGAGAAACTCCGTGTTGGAGAAAAATCCCTGTTGTAGAAACTTCATTTTAGAAAAACACCATGTCTTAGAAACTCCCTGTTTAATAAACTCCCTGTTGGAGAAATTTCATGTTGGAGAAACTCCCTGTTGGAAACATCTTTGTTGGAGAAACTCCCTGTTGCAGAAACTCCGTGTGGGAGAAACTCCGTGTTGGAGATACTACGTGTTGGAGAAACTGCGTGTTGGAGAAACTCCGTGTTCGAGAATCTCCGTGTTGTAGTAACTCCGTGTTGTAGAAACTCCGTGTTGGAGAAACTCCGTGTTGGAGAGACTCTGTGTCGGAGAAAATCCGTATTGGAGAAACTCCGTGTTGGAGAAACTTTATGTTGTTGAAACTCCATGTTGTAGAAACTCCGTGTAGGAGAAACTCCGTGTTTTAGAAACTCCGTGTCGGAGAAACTCCGTGTTGTAGTAACTCTGTGTCAGAGAAACTCGTAGTCGGAGAAACTCCGTGTTGCAGAAACTCCGTGTTGGAGAAACTCCGTGTTGGAGAAACTCCGTGTCGGAGAAACTCCGTGTTGGAGAAACTTCGTGTTAGAGAAACACCATGTTGGAGAATCTCCTTGTTGGAAAAAATCCCTCATTTAGATACTCCTTGTTGGAGAAACTCCGTGCTGGGGAAACTCCATGTTGTAGAAACTTCGTGTTGGAGAAACTCCGTGTTGTAGAAACTTCGTGTTGGCGAAACTCCATGTTGTAGAAACTTCGTGTTGGAGAAACTCTGTGTTGGAGACACTTATTGTTAGAGAAACTCCGTGTTGGAGAAACTTCGTGCTGGAGAAACTTCGTGTTGTAGAAACTCTGTGTCGTAGAAACTCCCCTGTTGGAGAAACTCCGTGTCGGAGAAACTCCGTGTTGGAGGAACTCCGTCTTGGAGAATCTCCGTGTCGGAGAAACTCCATGTTGGAGAAACTCCGTGTTGGAGAAACTCCGTGTCGGGGAAACTCCGTGTTGGAGAAACTCCGTGTTGGAGAAAATCCGTGTTGGAGAAAATCCTTTTTGGAGGAACTCCGTGCTATAGCAACTCCGTGTTGGAGAAACTCTGTGCTGGAGAAACCTATTGTTAGAGAAACTCCGTGTTGGAGAAACTTCGTGCTGGAGAAACTTCGTGTTGTAGAAACTCTGTGTCGTAGAAACTCCCCTGTTGGAGAAACGCCTTGTTGGAGAAAATCCTTGTTGGAGAAACTCCATGTTGGAGAAACTCTGTGCAGGAGAAACTCCGTGTTGTGGAAACTCCATGTTGGGGAAACTCCGTGATGGAGAAACTTCATGTTGTAGAAACTCCGTGTTGAAGAAACTCCGTGTTGGAGAAACTCCGTGTTGGAGAAACTCCGTGTTAGAGAAACTCCATGTTGGAGAAAGTCCGTGTTGGAGAATGTCCGTGTTGGAGAAAGTCAGTGTTGGAGAAACTCCGTGTTGGAGAAACTTGATGTTGTAGAAACTCCGTGTTGGAGAAACTCCATGTTGTAGAAACTCCGTGTTGGAGAAACTCTGTGTTGGAGAAACTCTGTGTTGGAGAAACTCCCTGTTGAAGAAACTCCGTGTTGTAGAAACTCCGTGTTGTAGAAACTCCGTGTTGGAAATAATCCATGTTGGAGATACTCCATGTTGGAGAAACTCCATGCTGCAGAAAATCCGCGCTGGGGAAAAAACGCGCTGGAGAATCTCCGCGCTGGAGAGACTTCGTGTTGGAGAAACTCCGTGTGTGAGAAACTCCGTGTTGGAGAAACTAAGTGTTGGAGAAGCTCCGTGTTGGAGAAACTTCGTATCGGAGAAAGTCCGTGTCGGAGAAACTCCGTGTCGGAGAAACTCCGTGCTGTAGAAACTTCGTGTTGGCGAAACTCCTTGTTGTAGAAACTCCGTGTTGGAGAAACTTATTGTTAGAGAAACTCCGTGTAGGAGAAACTTCGTGCTGGAGAAACTCTGTGTCGGAGAAACTCTGTGTCGGAGAAACTCTGTGTCGGAGAAACTCCGTGTTGGAGAAACTCCGTGTTGGAGAAACTCCGTGTCGGAGAAACTCCGTGTTGGAGAAACTCCGTGTTAGAGAAACACCATGTTGGAGAATCTGCTTGTTGGAAAAAATCCTTCATTTAGAAACTCCTTGTTGGAGAAACTTCGTGTTGGCGAAACTCCATGTTGTAGAAACTTCGTGTTGGAGAAACTGTGTTGGAGAAACTTATTCTTAGAGAAACTCCGTGTTGGAGAAACTCTGTGTCGTAGAAACTCCGTGTTGGAGAAACTCCGTGTCGGAGAAACTCCGTGTTGGAGGAACTCCGTCTTGGAGAATCTCCGTGTCGGAGAAACTCCATGTTGGAGAAACTCCGTGTTGGAGAAACTCCGTGTCGGGGAAACTCCGTGTTGGAGAAACTCCGTGCTGGAAAAACTCCGTGTTGGAGAAAATCCTTGTTGGAGGAACTCCGTGCTATAGCAACTCCGTGTTGGAGAAACTCTGTGCTGGAGAAACTCCGCGCTGGAGAAACTCCGTGTGGGAGAAACTCCGTGTTGGAGAAACTCTGTGTTGGAGAAACTCCGTGTTGGAGAAACTCTGTGTCGGAGAAATTCCTTGTTGGAGAAACTCCGTGCTGGAGAAACTCCTTGTTGGAGAAACTCCTTGTTGGAGAAACTCCGTGTTGGAGAAACTCCGTGTTGGATAAAACTCCGTGTAGGAGAAACTCCGTGTTTTAGAAACTCCGTGTTGGAGAAACTCCGTGTTGGAGAAACTCCGTGTTGTAGAAACTGTGCCAGAGAAACTCCGTGTCGGAGAAACTCCGTGTTGGAGAAACTCCGTGTTAGAGAAACTCCATGTTGGAGAACCTTCTTGTTGGAGAAACTCCTTGTTGGAGAAAATCCTTGTTGGAGAAACACCATGTTGGAGAAACTCCGTGCTGGAGAAACTCCGTGTTGTGGAAACTCCATGTTGGGGAAACTCCGTGATGGAAAAACTTCATGTTGTAGAAGCTCCGTGTTGAAGAAACTCCGTGTTGGAGAAACTCCGTGTTGGAGAAACTCCGTGTTAGAGAAACTCCATGTTGGAGAAAGTCCGTGTTGGGGAATGTCAGTGTTGGAGAAAGTCAGTGTTGGAGAAACTCCGTGTTGGAGAAACTCCGTGTTAGAGAAACTCCATGTTGGAGAAAGTCCGTGTTGGAGAATGTCCGTGTTGGAGGAAGTCAGTGCTGGAGAAACTTCGTGTTGTAGAAACTCTGTGTCGGAGATACTCCGTGTTGGAGAAAATCCGTGTCGGAGAAACTCCGTGTTGGAGGAACTCCGTCTTGGAGAATCTCCGTGTCGGAGAAACTCCATGTTGGAGAAACTCCGTGTTGGAGAAACTCCGTGTCGGGGAAACTCCGTGCTGGAGAAACTCCGTGTTGGAGAAACTCCGTGTTGGAGAAAATCCTTGTTGGAGAAACTCCGTGCTATAGCAACTCCGTGTAGGAGAAACTCTGCGCTGGAGAATTTCCGCACTGAAGAAACTCCGTGTTGGAGAAATTCCGTGTTGGAGAAACTCCGTGTTGGAGAGACTCTGTGTCGGAGAAAATCCGTATTGGAGAAACTCCGTGTTGGAGAAACTTTATGTTGTTGAAACTCCATGTTGGAGAAACTCCATGTTGTAGAAACTCCGTGTAGGAGAAACTCCGTGTTGTAGTAACTCTGTGTCAGAGAAACTCGTAGTCAGAGAAACTCCGTGTTGCAGAAACTCCGTGTTGGAGAAACTCCGTGTTGGAGAAACTCCGTGTCGGAGAAACTCCGTGTTGGAGAAACTTCGTGTTAGAGAAACACCATGTTGGAGAATCTCCTTGTTGGAAAAAATCCCTCATTTAGATAATCCTTGTTGGAGAAACTCTGTGCTGGGGAAACTCCATGTTGTAGAAACTTCGTGTTGGAGAAACTCCGTGTTGTAGAAACTTCGTGTTGGAGAAACTTATTGTTAGAGAAACTCCGTGTTGGAGAAACTTCGTGCTGGAGAAACTTCGTGTTGTAGAAACTCTGTGTCGTAGAAACTCCCCTGTTAAACTCCGTGTTGGAGGAACTCCGTCTTGGAGAATCTCCGTGTCGGAGAAACTCCATGTTGGAGAAACTCCGTGTTGGAGAAACTCCGTGTCGGGGAAACTCCGTGTTGGAGAAACTCCGTGTTGGAGAAAATCCGTGTTGGAGAAAATCCTTTTTGGAGGAACTCCGTGCTATAGCAACTCCGTGTTGGAGAAACTCTGTGCTGGAGAAACTCCGCGCTGGAGAAACTCCGTGTGGGAGAAACTCCGTGTTGGAGAAACTCTGTGTTGGAGAAACTCCGTGTTGGAGAAACTCTGTGTCAGAGAAATTCCTTGTTGGAGAAACTCCGTGCTGGAGAAACTCCTTGTTGGAGAAACTCCTTGTTGGAGAAACTCCGTGTTGGAGAAACTCCGTGTTGGATAAAACTCCGTGTAGGAGAAACTCCGTGTTTTAGAAACTCCGTGTTGGAGAAACTCCGTGTTGTAGAAACTATGTGTCAGAGAAATTCCGTGTCGGAGAAACTCCGTGTTGGAGAAACTCCGTACTGGAGGAACTCCGTGTTGGAGAAACTCCGTGTTAGAGAAACTCCATGTTGGAGAACCTTCTTGTTGGAGAAACTCCTTGTTGGAGAAAATCCTTGTTGGAGAAACACCATGTTGGAGAAACTCCGTGCTGGAGAAACTCCGTGTTGTGGAAACTCCATGTTGGGGAAACTCCGTGATGGAGAAACTTCATGTTGTAGAAACTCCGTGTTGAAGAAACTCCGTGCTGGAGAAACTCCGTGTTGTGGAAACTCCATGTTGGGGAAACTCCGTGATGGAGAAACTTCATGTTGTAGAAACTCCGTGTTGAAGAAACTTCGTGTTGGAGAAACTCCGTGTTGGAGAAACTCCGTGTTAGAGAAACTCCATGTTGGAGAAAGTCCGTGTTGGAGAATGTCCGTGTTGGAGAAAATCAGTGTTGGAGAAACTCCGTGTTGGAGAAAATCCGTGTTAGAGAAACTCCATGTTGGAGAAAGTCCGTGTTGGAGAAACTCCGTGTCGGGGAAACTCCGTGCTGGAGAAACTCCGTGTTGGAGAAACTCCGTGTTGGAGAAAATCCTTGTTGGAGAAACTCCGTGCTATAGCAACTCCGTGTAGGAGAAACTCTGCGCTGGAGAAACTCCGCGCAGGAGAAACTCCGTGTTGGAGAAACTGCGTGTTGGAGAAACTCTGTGTTGGAGAAACTCCGTGTTGGAGAAACACCACGTTAGAGAAACTCCGTGTTGGAGAAAAAACCCTGTTGTAGAAACTTCATTTTAGAAAAACACCATGTCTTAGAAACTCCCTGTCTAATAAACTCCCTGTTGGACAAAGTTCATGTTGGAGAAACTCCCTGTTGGAAACATCTTTGTTGGAGAAACTCCCTGTTGCAGAAACTCCGTGTTGGAGAAACTCCGTGTTGGAGATACTACGTGTTGGAGAAACTGCGTGTTGGAGAAACTCCGTGTTCGAGAATCTCCGTGTTGTAGTAACTCCGTGTTGTAGAAACTCCGTGTTGGAGAAACTCTGTGTTGGAGAAAATCTGTGTCGGAGAAAATCCGTATTGGAGAAACTCCGTGTTGGAGAAACTTTATGTTGTTGAAACTCCGTGTTGGAGAAACTCCATGTTGTAGAAACTCCGTGTAGGAGAAACTCCGTGTTTTAGAAACTCCGTGTTGGAGAAACTCCGTGTTGAAGTAACTCTGTGTCAGAGAAACTCCGTGTCGGAGAAACTCTGTGTTGGAGAAACTCCGTGTTAGAGAAACTCCATGTTGGAGAACCTTCTTGTTGGAGAAACTCCTTGTTGGAGAAAATCCTTGTTGGAGAAACTCCATGTTGGAGAAACTCCGTGTTGGAGAAACTTCGTGTTGGAGAAAATCCTTGTTGGAGAAACTCCGTGTTTGAGACACTCCACGTTGGAGAATCTCCTTGTTGGAAAAAACCTGGTTTGAGAAACTCCTTGTTGGAGGAACTCCGTCTTGGAGAATCTCCGTGTCGGTGAAACTCCATGTTGGAGAAACTCCGTGTTGGAGAAACTCCGTGTCGGGGAAACTCCGTGTTGGAAAAACTCCGTGTTGGAGAAAATCCTTGTTGGAGAAACTCCGTGCTATAGCAACTCCGTGTTGGAGAAACTCTGTGCTGGAGAAACACCGCGCTGGAGAAACTCTGTGTGGGAGAAACTCCGTGTTGGACAAACTCTGTGTTGGAGAAACTCCGTGTTGGAGAAACTCTGTGTCGGAGAAATTCCTTGTTGGAGAAACTCCGTGCTGGAGAAACTCCTTGTTGGAGAAACTTCGTGTTGGAAAAACTCCTTGTTGGATAAATTTCGTGTAGGAGAAACTCCGTGTTTTAGAAACTCCGTGTTGGAGAAACTCCGTGTTGTAGAAACTCCCTGTTGGAGAAACTCCGTGTTGGAGAAACTCCGTGTTAGAGAAACTCCATGTTGGAGAACCTTCTTGTTGGAGAAACGCCTTGTTGGAGAAAATCCTTGTTGGAGAAACTCCATGTTGGAGAAACTCTGTGCAGGAGAAACTCCGTGTTGTGGAAACTCCATGTTGGGGAAACTCCGTGATGGAGAAACTTCATGTTGTAGAAACTCCGTGTTGAAGAAACTCCGTGTTGGAGAAACTCCGTGTTGGAGAAACTCCGTGTTGGAGAAACTCCGTGTTGGAGAAAATCCTTGTTGGAGAAACTCCGTGCTATAGCAACTCTGTGTTGGAGACACTCTGTGCTGGAGAAACTCCGCGCTGGAGAAACTCTCGTGTGGGAGAAACTCCGTGTTGGAGAAACTCTGTGTTGGAGAAACTCCGTGTTGGAGAAACTCTGTGTCGGAGAAATTCCTTGTTGGAGAAACTCCGTGCTGGAGAAACTCCTTGTTGGAGAAACTCCTTCTTGGAGAAACTCCGTGTTGGAGAAACTCCGTGTTGGATAAATTTCGTGTAGGAGAAACTCCGTGTTTTAGAAACTCTGTGCTGAAGAAACTCCGTGTTGTAGAAACTCTGTGTCAGGGAAACTCCGTGTCGGAGAAACTCCGTGTTAGAGAAACTCCATGTTGGAGAACCTTCTTGTTGGAGAAACGCCTTGTTGGAGAAAATCCTTGTTGGAGAAACTCCATGTTGGAGAAACTCCGTGCTGGAGAAACTCCGTGTTGTGGAAACTCCATGTTGGGGAAACTCCGTGATGGAGAAACTTCATGTTGTAGAAACTCCGTGTTGAAGAAACTCCGTGTTGGAGAAACTCCGTGTTGGAGAAACTCCGTGTTAGAGAAACTCCATGTTGGAGAAAGTCCGTGTTGGAGAATGTCCGTGTTGGAGAAAGTCAGTGTTGGAGAAACTCCGTGTTGGAGAAACTCCATGTTGTAGAAACTCCGTGTTGGAGAAACTCTGTGTTGGAGAAACTCTGTGTTGGAGAAACTCCCTGTTGAAGAAACTCCGTGTTGTAGAAACTCCGTGTTGTAGAAACTCCGTGTTGGAAATAATCCATGTTGGAGAAACTCCATGTTGGAGAAACTCCATGATGCAGAAAATCCGCGCTGGGGAAACTACGCGCTGGAGAATCTCCGCGCTGGAGAGACTTCGTGTTGGAGAAACTCCGTGTTGTAGAAACTCCGTGTTGGAGAAACTCCGTGTGTGAGAAACTCCGTGTTGGAGAAACTCCGTGTTGGAGAAGCTCCGTGTTGGAGAAACTTCGTATCGGAGAAAGTCCGTGTTGGCGAAACTCCTTGTAGAAACTCCGTGTTGGAGAAACTTATTGTTAGAGAAACTCCGTGTAGGAGAAACTTCGTGCGGGAGAAACTCTGTGTCGGAGAAACTCTGTGTTGGAGAAACTCTGTGTCGGAGAAACTCCGTGTTGGAGAAACTCCGTGGTGGAGAAACTCCGTGTCGGAGAAACTCCGTGTTGGAGAAACTCCGTGCTAGAGAAACACCATGTTGGAGAATCTCCTTGTTGGAAAAAATCCTTCATTTAGAAACTCCTTGTTGGAGAAACTCCGTGCTGGGGAAACTCCGTGTTGTAGAAACTTCGTGTTGGCGAAACTCCATGTTGTAGAAACTTCGTGTTGGAGAAACTCTGTGTTGGAGAAACTTATTGTTAGAGAAACTCCCTGTTGGAGAAACTCCGTGTTGGAGAAACTCCGTGTTAGAGAAACTCCATGTTGGAGAACCTTCTTGTTGGAGAAACGCCTTGCTGGAGAAACTTCTTGTTGGAGAAAATCCTTGTTGGAGAAACACCATGTTGGAGAAACTCCGTGCTGGAGAAACTCCGTGTTGTGGAAACTCCATGTTGGGGAAACTCCGTGATGGAGAAACTTCATGTTGTAGAAACTCCGTGTTGAAGAAACTCCGTGTTGGAGAAACTCCGTGTTGGAGAAACTCCATGTTGGAGAAACTCTGTGCAGGAGAAACTCCGTATTGTGGAAACTCCATGTTGGGGAAACTCCGTGATGGAGAAACTTCATGTTGTAGAAACTCCGTGTTGAAGAAACTCCGTGTTGGAGAAACTCCGTGTTGGAGAAACTCCGTGTTAGAGAAACTCCATGTTGGAGAAAGTCCGTGTTGGAGAATGTCCGTGTTGGAGAAAGTCAGTGTTGGAGAAACTCCGTGTTGGAGAAACTTGATGTTGTAGAAACTCCGTGTTGGAGAAACTCCATGTTGTAGAAACTCCGTGTTGGAGAAACTCTGTGTTGGAGAAACTCTGTGTTGGAGAAACTCCCTGTTGAAGAAACTCCGTGTTGTAGAAACTCCGTGTTGTAGAAACTCCGTGTTGGAAATAATCAATGTTGGAGAAACTCCATGTTGGAGAAACTCCATGCTGCAGAAAATCCGCGCTGGGGAAACTACGCGCTGGAGAATCTCCGCGCTGGAGAGACTTCGTGTTGGAGAAACTCCGTGTTGTAGAAACTTCGTGTTGGAGAAACTCCTTGTGTGAGAAACTCCGTGTTGGAGAAACTAAGTGTTGGAGAAGCTCCGTGTTGGAGAAACTTCGTATCGGAGAAAGTCCGTGTCGGAGAAACTCCGTGTCGGAGAATCTCCGTGCTGTAGAAACTTCGTGTTGGCGAAACTCCTTGTTGTAGAAACTCCGTGTTGGAGAAACTTATTGTTAGAGAAACTCCGTGTAGGAGAAACTTCGTGCTGGAGAAACTCTGTGTCGGAGAAACTCTGTTTCGGAGAAACTCTGTGTCGGAGAAACTCCGTGTTGGAGAAACTCCGTGTTGGAGAAACTCTGTGTCGGAGAAACTCCGTGTTGGAGAAACTCCGTGTTAGAGAAACACCATGTTGGAGAATCTGCTTGTTGGAAAAAATCCTTCATTTAGAAACTCCGTGTTGGAGAAACTCCGTGTTTTAGAAACTCCGTGTTGGAGAAACTCCGTGTTGTAGAAACTGTGCCAGAGAAACTCCGTGTCGGAGAAACTCCGTGTTGGAGAAACTCCGTGTTGGAGAAACTCCGTGTTGGAGAAACTCCGTGTTAGAGAAACTCCATGTTGGAGAACCTTCTTGTTGGAGAAACTCCTTGTTGGAGAAAATCCTTGTTGGAGAAACACCATGTTGGAGAAACTCTGTGCTGGAGAAACTCCGTGTTGTGGAAACTCCATGTTGGGGAAACTCCGTGATCGAGAAACTTCATGTTGTAGAAACTCCGTGTTGAAGAAACTCCGTGTTGGAGAAACTCCGTGTTGGAGAAACTCCGTGTTAGAGAAACTCCATGTTGGAGAAAGTCCGTGTTGGAGAATGTCCGTGTTGGAGAAAGTCAGTGCTGGAGAAAATTCGTGTTGTAGAAACTCTGTGTCGGAGAAACTCCGTGTTGGAGAAAATCCGTGTCGGAGAAACTCCGTGTTGGAGGAACTCCGTCTTGGAGAATCTCCGTGTCGGAGAAACTCTATGTTGGAGAAACTCCGTGTTGGAGAAACTCCGTGTCGGGGAAACTCCGTGCTGGAGAAACTCCGTGTTGGAGAAACTCCGTGTTGGAGAAAATCCTTGTTGGAGAAACTCCGTGCTATAGCAACTCCGTGTAGGAGAAACTCTGCGCTGGAGAATTTCCGCACTGAAGAAACTCCGTGTTGGAGAAACTCCGTGTTGGAGAAACTCTGTGTTGGAGAAACTCCGTGTTGGAGAAACACCACGTTAGAGAAACTCCGTGTTGGAGAAAAATCCCTGTTGTAGAAACTTCATTTTAGAAAAACACCATGTCTTAGAAATTCCCTGTTTAATAAACTCCCTGTTGGAGAAATTTCATGTTGGAGAAACTCCCTGTTGGAAACATCTTTGTTGGAGAAACTCCCTGTTGCAGAAACTCCGTGTGGGAGAAACTCCGTGTTGGAGATACTACGTGTTGGAGAAACTGCGTGTTGGAGAAACTCCGTGTTCGAGAATCTCCGTGTTGTAGTAACTCCGTGTTGTAGAAACTCCGTGTTGGAGAAACTCCGTGTTGGAGAGACTCTGTGTCGGAGAAAATCCGTATTGGAGAAACTCCGTGTTGGAGAAACTTTATGTTGTTGAAACTCCATGTTGTAGAAACTCCGTGTAGGAGAAACTCCGTGTTTTAGAAACTCCGTGTCGGAGAAACTCCGTGTTGTAGTAACTCTGTGTCAGAGAAACTCGTAGTCGGAGAAACTCCGTGTTGCAGAAACTCCGTGTTGGAGAAACTCCGTGTTGGAGAAACTCCGTGTCGGAGAAACTCCGTGTTGGAGAAACTTCGTGTTAGAGAAACACCATGTTGGAGAATCTCCTTGTTGGAAAAAATCCCTCATTTAGATACTCCTTGTTGGAGAAACTCCGTGCTGGGGAAACTCCATGTTGTAGAAACTTCGTGTTGGAGAAACTCCGTGTTGTAGAAACTTCGTGTTGGCGAAACTCCATGTTGTAGAAACTTCGTGTTGGAGAAACTCTGTGTTGGAGACACTTATTGTTAGAGAAACTCCGTGTTGGAGAAACTTCGTGCTGGAGAAACTTCGTGTTGTAGAAACTCTGTGTCGTAGAAACTCCCCTGTTGGAGAAACTCCGTGTCGGAGAAACTCCGTGTTGGAGGAACTCCGTCTTGGAGAATCTCCGTGTCGGAGAAACTCCATGTTGGAGAAACTCCGTGTTGGAGAAACTCCGTGTCGGGGAAACTCCGTGTTGGAGAAACTCCGTGTTGGAGAAAATCCGTGTTGGAGAAAATCCTTTTTGGAGGAACTCCGTGCTATAGCAACTCCGTGTTGGAGAAACTCTGTGCTGGAGAAACCTATTGTTAGAGAAACTCCGTGTTGGAGAAACTTCGTGCTGGAGAAACTTCGTGTTGTAGAAACTCTGTGTCGTAGAAACTCCCCTGTTGGAGAAACGCCTTGTTGGAGAAAATCCTTGTTGGAGAAACTCCATGTTGGAGAAACTCTGTGCAGGAGAAACTCCGTGTTGTGGAAACTCCATGTTGGGGAAACTCCGTGATGGAGAAACTTCATGTTGTAGAAACTCCGTGTTGAAGAAACTCCGTGTTGGAGAAACTCCGTGTTGGAGAAACTCCGTGTTAGAGAAACTCCATGTTGGAGAAAGTCCGTGTTGGAGAATGTCCGTGTTGGAGAAAGTCAGTGTTGGAGAAACTCCGTGTTGGAGAAACTTGATGTTGTAGAAACTCCGTGTTGGAGAAACTCCATGTTGTAGAAACTCCGTGTTGGAGAAACTCTGTGTTGGAGAAACTCTGTGTTGGAGAAACTCCCTGTTGAAGAAACTCCGTGTTGTAGAAACTCCGTGTTGTAGAAACTCCGTGTTGGAAATAATCCATGTTGGAGATACTCCATGTTGGAGAAACTCCATGCTGCAGAAAATCCGCGCTGGGGAAAAAACGCGCTGGAGAATCTCCGCGCTGGAGAGACTTCGTGTTGGAGAAACTCCGTGTGTGAGAAACTCCGTGTTGGAGAAACTAAGTGTTGGAGAAGCTCCGTGTTGGAGAAACTTCGTATCGGAGAAAGTCCGTGTCGGAGAAACTCCGTGTCGGAGAAACTCCGTGCTGTAGAAACTTCGTGTTGGCGAAACTCCTTGTTGTAGAAACTCCGTGTTGGAGAAACTTATTGTTAGAGAAACTCCGTGTAGGAGAAACTTCGTGCTGGAGAAACTCTGTGTCGGAGAAACTCTGTGTCGGAGAAACTCTGTGTCGGAGAAACTCCGTGTTGGAGAAACTCCGTGTTGGAGAAACTCCGTGTCGGAGAAACTCCGTGTTGGAGAAACTCCGTGTTAGAGAAACACCATGTTGGAGAATCTGCTTGTTGGAAAAAATCCTTCATTTAGAAACTCCTTGTTGGAGAAACTTCGTGTTGGCGAAACTCCATGTTGTAGAAACTTCGTGTTGGAGAAACTGTGTTGGAGAAACTTATTCTTAGAGAAACTCCGTGTTGGAGAAACTCTGTGTCGTAGAAACTCCGTGTTGGAGAAACTCCGTGTCGGAGAAACTCCGTGTTGGAGGAACTCCGTCTTGGAGAATCTCCGTGTCGGAGAAACTCCATGTTGGAGAAACTCCGTGTTGGAGAAACTCCGTGTCGGGGAAACTCCGTGTTGGAGAAACTCCGTGCTGGAAAAACTCCGTGTTGGAGAAAATCCTTGTTGGAGGAACTCCGTGCTATAGCAACTCCGTGTTGGAGAAACTCTGTGCTGGAGAAACTCCGCGCTGGAGAAACTCCGTGTGGGAGAAACTCCGTGTTGGAGAAACTCTGTGTTGGAGAAACTCCGTGTTGGAGAAACTCTGTGTCGGAGAAATTCCTTGTTGGAGAAACTCCGTGCTGGAGAAACTCCTTGTTGGAGAAACTCCTTGTTGGAGAAACTCCGTGTTGGAGAAACTCCGTGTTGGATAAAACTCCGTGTAGGAGAAACTCCGTGTTTTAGAAACTCCGTGTTGGAGAAACTCCGTGTTGGAGAAACTCCGTGTTGTAGAAACTGTGCCAGAGAAACTCCGTGTCGGAGAAACTCCGTGTTGGAGAAACTCCGTGTTAGAGAAACTCCATGTTGGAGAACCTTCTTGTTGGAGAAACTCCTTGTTGGAGAAAATCCTTGTTGGAGAAACACCATGTTGGAGAAACTCCGTGCTGGAGAAACTCCGTGTTGTGGAAACTCCATGTTGGGGAAACTCCGTGATGGAAAAACTTCATGTTGTAGAAGCTCCGTGTTGAAGAAACTCCGTGTTGGAGAAACTCCGTGTTGGAGAAACTCCGTGTTAGAGAAACTCCATGTTGGAGAAAGTCCGTGTTGGGGAATGTCAGTGTTGGAGAAAGTCAGTGTTGGAGAAACTCCGTGTTGGAGAAACTCCGTGTTAGAGAAACTCCATGTTGGAGAAAGTCCGTGTTGGAGAATGTCCGTGTTGGAGGAAGTCAGTGCTGGAGAAACTTCGTGTTGTAGAAACTCTGTGTCGGAGATACTCCGTGTTGGAGAAAATCCGTGTCGGAGAAACTCCGTGTTGGAGGAACTCCGTCTTGGAGAATCTCCGTGTCGGAGAAACTCCATGTTGGAGAAACTCCGTGTTGGAGAAACTCCGTGTCGGGGAAACTCCGTGCTGGAGAAACTCCGTGTTGGAGAAACTCCGTGTTGGAGAAAATCCTTGTTGGAGAAACTCCGTGCTATAGCAACTCCGTGTAGGAGAAACTCTGCGCTGGAGAATTTCCGCACTGAAGAAACTCCGTGTTGGAGAAATTCCGTGTTGGAGAAACTCCGTGTTGGAGAGACTCTGTGTCGGAGAAAATCCGTATTGGAGAAACTCCGTGTTGGAGAAACTTTATGTTGTTGAAACTCCATGTTGGAGAAACTCCATGTTGTAGAAACTCCGTGTAGGAGAAACTCCGTGTTGTAGTAACTCTGTGTCAGAGAAACTCGTAGTCAGAGAAACTCCGTGTTGCAGAAACTCCGTGTTGGAGAAACTCCGTGTTGGAGAAACTCCGTGTCGGAGAAACTCCGTGTTGGAGAAACTTCGTGTTAGAGAAACACCATGTTGGAGAATCTCCTTGTTGGAAAAAATCCCTCATTTAGATAATCCTTGTTGGAGAAACTCTGTGCTGGGGAAACTCCATGTTGTAGAAACTTCGTGTTGGAGAAACTCCGTGTTGTAGAAACTTCGTGTTGGAGAAACTTATTGTTAGAGAAACTCCGTGTTGGAGAAACTTCGTGCTGGAGAAACTTCGTGTTGTAGAAACTCTGTGTCGTAGAAACTCCCCTGTTAAACTCCGTGTTGGAGGAACTCCGTCTTGGAGAATCTCCGTGTCGGAGAAACTCCATGTTGGAGAAACTCCGTGTTGGAGAAACTCCGTGTCGGGGAAACTCCGTGTTGGAGAAACTCCGTGTTGGAGAAAATCCGTGTTGGAGAAAATCCTTTTTGGAGGAACTCCGTGCTATAGCAACTCCGTGTTGGAGAAACTCTGTGCTGGAGAAACTCCGCGCTGGAGAAACTCCGTGTGGGAGAAACTCCGTGTTGGAGAAACTCTGTGTTGGAGAAACTCCGTGTTGGAGAAACTCTGTGTCAGAGAAATTCCTTGTTGGAGAAACTCCGTGCTGGAGAAACTCCTTGTTGGAGAAACTCCTTGTTGGAGAAACTCCGTGTTGGAGAAACTCCGTGTTGGATAAAACTCCGTGTAGGAGAAACTCCGTGTTTTAGAAACTCCGTGTTGGAGAAACTCCGTGTTGTAGAAACTATGTGTCAGAGAAATTCCGTGTCGGAGAAACTCCGTGTTGGAGAAACTCCGTACTGGAGGAACTCCGTGTTGGAGAAACTCCGTGTTAGAGAAACTCCATGTTGGAGAACCTTCTTGTTGGAGAAACTCCTTGTTGGAGAAAATCCTTGTTGGAGAAACACCATGTTGGAGAAACTCCGTGCTGGAGAAACTCCGTGTTGTGGAAACTCCATGTTGGGGAAACTCCGTGATGGAGAAACTTCATGTTGTAGAAACTCCGTGTTGAAGAAACTCCGTGCTGGAGAAACTCCGTGTTGTGGAAACTCCATGTTGGGGAAACTCCGTGATGGAGAAACTTCATGTTGTAGAAACTCCGTGTTGAAGAAACTTCGTGTTGGAGAAACTCCGTGTTGGAGAAACTCCGTGTTAGAGAAACTCCATGTTGGAGAAAGTCCGTGTTGGAGAATGTCCGTGTTGGAGAAAATCAGTGTTGGAGAAACTCCGTGTTGGAGAAAATCCGTGTTAGAGAAACTCCATGTTGGAGAAAGTCCGTGTTGGAGAAACTCCGTGTCGGGGAAACTCCGTGCTGGAGAAACTCCGTGTTGGAGAAACTCCGTGTTGGAGAAAATCCTTGTTGGAGAAACTCCGTGCTATAGCAACTCCGTGTAGGAGAAACTCTGCGCTGGAGAAACTCCGCGCAGGAGAAACTCCGTGTTGGAGAAACTGCGTGTTGGAGAAACTCTGTGTTGGAGAAACTCCGTGTTGGAGAAACACCACGTTAGAGAAACTCCGTGTTGGAGAAAAAACCCTGTTGTAGAAACTTCATTTTAGAAAAACACCATGTCTTAGAAACTCCCTGTCTAATAAACTCCCTGTTGGACAAAGTTCATGTTGGAGAAACTCCCTGTTGGAAACATCTTTGTTGGAGAAACTCCCTGTTGCAGAAACTCCGTGTTGGAGAAACTCCGTGTTGGAGATACTACGTGTTGGAGAAACTGCGTGTTGGAGAAACTCCGTGTTCGAGAATCTCCGTGTTGTAGTAACTCCGTGTTGTAGAAACTCCGTGTTGGAGAAACTCTGTGTTGGAGAAAATCTGTGTCGGAGAAAATCCGTATTGGAGAAACTCCGTGTTGGAGAAACTTTATGTTGTTGAAACTCCGTGTTGGAGAAACTCCATGTTGTAGAAACTCCGTGTAGGAGAAACTCCGTGTTTTAGAAACTCCGTGTTGGAGAAACTCCGTGTTGAAGTAACTCTGTGTCAGAGAAACTCCGTGTCGGAGAAACTCTGTGTTGGAGAAACTCCGTGTTAGAGAAACTCCATGTTGGAGAACCTTCTTGTTGGAGAAACTCCTTGTTGGAGAAAATCCTTGTTGGAGAAACTCCATGTTGGAGAAACTCCGTGTTGGAGAAACTTCGTGTTGGAGAAAATCCTTGTTGGAGAAACTCCGTGTTTGAGACACTCCACGTTGGAGAATCTCCTTGTTGGAAAAAACCTGGTTTGAGAAACTCCTTGTTGGAGGAACTCCGTCTTGGAGAATATCCGTGTCGGTGAAACTCCATGTTGGAGAAACTCCGTGTTGGAGAAACTCCGTGTCGGGGAAACTCCGTGTTGGAAAAACTCCGTGTTGGAGAAAATCCTTGTTGGAGAAACTCCGTGCTATAGCAACTCCGTGTTGGAGAAACTCTGTGCTGGAGAAACACCGCGCTGGAGAAACTCTGTGTGGGAGAAACTCCGTGTTGGACAAACTCTGTGTTGGAGAAACTCCGTGTTGGAGAAACTCTGTGTCGGAGAAATTCCTTGTTGGAGAAACTCCGTGCTGGAGAAACTCCTTGTTGGAAAAACTTCGTGTTGGAAAAACTCCTTGTTGGATAAATTTCGTGTAGGAGAAACTCCGTGTTTTAGAAACTCCGTGTTGGAGAAACTCCGTGTTGTAGAAACTCCCTGTTGGAGAAACTCCGTGTTGGAGAAACTCCGTGTTAGAGAAACTCCATGTTGGAGAACCTTCTTGTTGGAGAAACGCCTTGTTGGAGAAAATCCTTGTTGGAGAAACTCCATGTTGGAGAAACTCTGTGCAGGAGAAACTCCGTGTTGTGGAAACTCCATGTTGGGGAAACTCCGTGATGGAGAAACTTCATGTTGTAGAAACTCCGTGTTGAAGAAACTCCGTGTTGGAGAAACTCCGTGTTGGAGAAACTCCGTGTTAGAGAAACTCCATGTTGGAGAAAGTCCGTGTTGGAGAATGTCCGTGTTGGAGAAAGTCAGTGTTGGAGAAACTCCGTGTTGGAGAAACTTGATGTTGTAGAAACTCCGTGTTGGAGAAACTCCATGTTGTAGAAACTTCGTGTTGGAGAAACTCTGTGTTGGAGAAACTCTGTGTTGGAGAAACTCCCTGTTGAAGAAACTCCGTGTTGTAGAAACTCCGTGTTGTAGAAACTCCGTGTTGGAAATAATCCATGTTGGAGAAACTCCATGTTGGAGAAACTCCATGCTGCAGAAAATCCGCGCTGGGGAAACTACGCGCTGGAGAATCTCCGCGCTGGAGAGACTTCGTGTTGGAGAAACTCCGTGTGTGAGAAACTCCGTGTTGGAGAAACTAAGTGTTGGAGAAGCTCCGTGTTGGAGAAACTTCGTATCGGAGAAAGTGCGTGTCGGAGAAACTCCGTGTCGGAGAAACTCCGTGCTGTAGAAACTTCGTGTTGGCGAAACTCCTTGTTGTAGAAACTCCGTGTTGGAGAAACTTATTGTTAGAGAAACTCCGTGTAGGAGAAACTTCGTGCTGGAGAAACTCTGTGTCGGAGAAACTCTGTGTCGGAGAAACTCTGTGTCGGAGAAACTCCGTGTTGGAGAAACTCCGTGTTGGAGAAACTCCGTGTCGGAGAAACTCCGTGTTGGAGAAACTCCGTGTTAGAGAAACACCATGTTGGAGAATCTGCTTGTTGGAAAAAATCCTTCATTTAGAAACTCCTTGTTGGAGAAACTTCGTGTTGGCGAAACTCCATGTTGTAGAAACTTCGTGTTGGAGAAACTGTGTTGGAGAAACTTATTCTTAGAGAAACTCCGTGTTGGAGAAACTCTGTGTCGTAGAAACTCCGTGTTGGAGAAACTCCGTGTCGGAGAAACTCCGTGTTGGAGGAACTCCGTCTTGGAGAATCTCCGTGTCGGAGAAACTCCATGTTGGAGAAACTCCGTGTTGGAGAAACTCCGTGTCGGGGAAACTCCGTGTTGGAGAAACTCCGTGTTGGAAAAACTCCGTGTTGGAGAAAATCCTTGTTGGAGGAACTCCGTGCTATAGCAACTCCGTGTTGGAGAAACTCTGTGCTGGAGAAACTCCGCGCTGGAGAAACTCCGTGTGGGAGAAACTCCGTGTTGGAGAAACTCTGTGTTGGAGAAACTCCGTGTTGGAGAAACTCTGTGTCGGAGAAATTCCTTGTTGGAGAAACTCCGTGCTGGAGAAACTCCTTGTTGGAGAAACTCCTTGTTGGAGAAACTCCGTGTTGGAGAAACTCCGTGTTGGATAAAACTCCGTGTAGGAGAAACTCCGTGTTTTAGAAACTCCGTGTTGGAGAAACTCCGTGTTGGAGAAACTCCGTGTTGAGAGTAAACTCTTTGTCAGAGAAACTCCGTGTTGGAGAAACTCCGTGTTGGAGAAACTCCGTGTTAGAGAAACTCCATGTTGGAGAACCTTCTTGTTGGAGAAACTCCTTGTTGGAGAAAATCCTTGTTGGAGAAACACCATGTTGGAGAAACTCCGTGCTGGAGAAACTCCGTGTTGTGAGAAACTCCATGTTGGGGAAACTCCGTGTTTGAGACACTCCACGTTGGAGAATCTCCTTGTTGGAAGAAACCTGGTTTGAGAAACTCCGTGTTGGAGGAACTCCGTGTTGGAGAAACTCCGTGTCGGTGAAACTCCATGTTGGAGAAACTCCGTGTTGGAGAAACTCCGTGTTGGGGAAACTCCGTGTTGGAGAAACTCCGTGTTGGAGAAAATCCTTGTTGGAGAAACTCCGTGCTATAGCAACTCCGTGTTGGAGAAACTCTGTGCTGGAGAAACTCCGCGTTGGAGAAACTCTGTGTGGGAGAAACTCCGTGTTGGAGAAACTCTGTGTTGGAGAAACTCCGTGTTGGAGAAACTCCTGTGTCGGAGAAATCTCCGTGTTGGAGAAACTCCGTGCTGGAGAAACTCCGTGTTGGAGAAACTCCGTGTTGGAGAAACTCCTTGTTGGATAAATTTCGTGTAGGAGAAACTCCGTGTTTTAGAAACTCCGTGTTGGAGAAACTCCGTGTTGTAGAAACTCTGTGTCAGAGAAACTCCGTGTCTGGAGAAACTCCGTGTTGGAGAAACTCCGTGTTGGAGAAACTCCGTGTTGGAGAAACTCCGTGTTAGAGAAACTCCGTGTTGGAGAAACTCCGTGTTGGAGAAACTCCGTGTTAGAGAAACTCCATGTTGGAGAAAGTCCGTGTTGGAGAATGTCCGTGTTGGAGAAAGTCAGTGTTGGAGAAACTCCGTGTTGGAGAAACTTGATGTTGTAGAAACTCCGTGTTGGAGAAACTCCATGTTGTAGAAACTCCGTGTTGGAGAAACTCGTGTTGGAGAAACTCTGTGTTGGAGAAACTCCTGTTGGAGAAACTCCGTGTTGTAGAAACTCCGTGTTGTAGAAACTCCGTGTTGGAGAAACTCCATGTTGGAGAAACTCCGTGTTGGAGAAACTCCATGCTGCAGAAAATCCGCGCTGGGGAAACTACGCGCTGGAGAATCTCCGCGCTGGAGAGACTTCGTGTTGGAGAAACTCCGTGTTGTGAGAAACTCCGTGTTGGAGAAACTCCGTGTTGGAGAAACTTCGTGTCGGAGAAAGTGCGTGTCGGAGAAACTCCGTGTTGGAGAAACTCCGTGCTGTAGAAACTCCGTGTTGGAGAAACTCCGTGTTGTAGAAACTCCGTGTTGGAGAAACTTATTGTTAGAGAAACTCCGTGTAGGAGAAACTCTGTGTCGGAGAAACTCCGTGTTGGAGAAACTCCGTGTTGGAGAAACTCCGTGTCGGAGAAACTCCGTGTTGGAGAAACTCCGTGTTAGAGAAACACCATGTTGGAGAATCTGCTTGTTGGAAAAAATCCTTCATTTAGAAACTCCTTGTTGGAGAAACTTCGTGTTGGCGAAACTCCATGTTGTAGAAACTTCGTGTTGGAGAAACTCGTGTTGGAGAAACTTATTCTTAGAGAAACTCCGTGTTGGAGAAACTCCGTGTCGGAGAAACTCCGTGTTGGAGGAACTCCGTCTTGGAGAATCTCCGTGTCGGAGAAACTCCATGTTGGAGAAACTCCGTGTTGGAGAAACTCCGTGTCGGGGAAACTCCGTGTTGGAGAAACTCCGTGTTGGAGAAAACTCCGTGTTGGAGAAAATCCTTGTTGGAGGAACTCCGTGCTATAGCAACTCCGTGTTGGAGAAACTCTGTGCTGGAGAAACTCCGCGCTGGAGAAACTCCGTGTGGGAGAAACTCCGTGTTGGAGAAACTCTGTGTTGGAGAAACTCCGTGTTGGAGAAACTCTGTGTCGGAGAAATTCCTTGTTGGAGAAACTCCGTGCTGGAGAAACTCCTTGTTGGAGAAACTCCTTGTTGGAGAAACTCCGTGTTGGAGAAACTCCGTGTTGGATAAAACTCCGTGTAGGAGAAACTCCGTGTTTTAGAAACTCCGTGTTGGAGAAACTCCGTGTTGGAGAAACTCCGTGTTGAAGAACTCTGTGTCAGAGAAACTCCGTGTCGGAGAAACTCTGTGTTGGAGAAACTCCGTGTTAGAGAAACTCCATGTTGGAGAACCTTCTTGTTGGAGAAACTCCTTGTTGGAGAAAATCCTTGTTGGAGAAACTCCATGTTGGAGAAACTCCGTGTTGGAGAAACTCCGTGTTGGAGAAACTCCTTGTTGGAGAAACTCCGTGTTTGAGACACTCCACGTTGGAGAATCTCCTTGTTGGAAAAAACCTGGTTTGAGAAACTCCTTGTTGGAGGAACTCCGTCTTGGAGAAACTCCGTGTCGGTAGAAACTCCATGTTGGAGAAACTCCGTGTTGGAGAAACTCCGTGTCGGGGAAACTCCGTGTTGGAGAAACTCCGTGTTGGAGAAAATCCTTGTTGGAGAAACTCCGTGCTATAGCAACTCCGTGTTGGAGAAACTCTGTGCTGGAGAAACACCGCGCTGGAGAAACTCTGTGTGGGAGAAACTCCGTGTTGGAGAAACTCTGTGTTGGAGAAACTCCGTGTTGGAGAAACTCTGTGTCGGAGAAATTCCTTGTTGGAGAAACTCCGTGCTGGAGAAACTCCTTGTTGGAGAAACTTCGTGTTGGAGAAACTCCTTGTTGGATAAATTTCGTGTAGGAGAAACTCCGTGTTTTAGAAACTCCGTGTTGGAGAAACTCCGTGTTGTAGAAACTCTGTGTCAGAGAAACTCCGTGTCGGAGAAACTCCGTGTTGGAGAAACTCCGTGTTGGAGAAACTCCGTGTTGGAGAAACTCCGTGTTAGAGAAACTCCATGTTGGAGAACCTTCTTGTTGGAGAAACGCCTTGTTGGAGAAAATCCTTGTTGGAGAAACTCCATGTTGGAGAAACTCTGTGCAGGAGAAACTCCGTGTTGTGGAAACTCCATGTTGGGGAAACTCCGTGATGGAGAAACTTCATGTTGTAGAAACTCCGTGTTGAAGAAACTCCGTGTTGGAGAAACTCCGTGTTGGAGAAACTCCGTGTTAGAGAAACTCCATGTTGGAGAAAGTCCGTGTTGGAGAATGTCCGTGTTGGAGAAAGTCAGTGTTGGAGAAACTCCGTGTTGGAGAAACTTGATGTTGTAGAAACTCCGTGTTGGAGAAACTCCATGTTGTAGAAACTCCGTGTTGGAGAAACTCTGTGTTGGAGAAACTCTGTGTTGGAGAAACTCCCTGTTGAAGAAACTCCGTGTTGTAGAAACTCCGTGTTGTAGAAACTCCGTGTTGGAAATAATCCATGTTGGAGAAACTCCATGTTGGAGAAACTCCATGCTGCAGAAAATCCGCGCTGGGGAAACTACGCGCTGGAGAATCTCCGCGCTGGAGAGACTTCGTGTTGGAGAAACTCCGTGTGTGAGAAACTCCGTGTTGGAGAAACTAAGTGTTGGAGAAGCTCCGTGTTGGAGAAACTTCGTATCGGAGAAAGTCCGTGTCGGAGAAACTCCGTGTCGGAGAAACTCCGTGCTGTAGAAACTTCGTGTTGGCGAAACTCCTTGTTGTAGAAACTCCGTGTTGGAGAAACTTATTGTTAGAGAAACTCCGTGTAGGAGAAACTTCGTGCTGGAGAAACTCTGTGTCGGAGAAACTCTGTGTCGGAGAAACTCTGTGTCGGAGAAACTCCGTGTTGGAGAAACTCCGTGTTGGAGAAACTCCGTGTCGGAGAAACTCCGTGTTGGAGAAACTCCGTGTTAGAGAAACACCATGTTGGAGAATCTGCTTGTTGGAAAAAATCCTTCATTTAGAAACTCCTTGTTGGAGAAACTTCGTGTTGGCGAAACTCCATGTTGTAGAAACTTCGTGTTGGAGAAACTGTGTTGGAGAAACTTATTCTTAGAGAAACTCCGTGTTGGAGAAACTCTGTGTCGTAGAAACTCCGTGTTGGAGAAACTCCGTGTCGGAGAAACTCCATGTTGGAGAAACTCCGTGTTGGAGAAACTCCGTGTCGGGGAAACTCCGTGTTGGAGAAACTCCGTGTTGGAAAAACTCCGTGTTGGAGAAAATCCTTGTTGGAGGAACTCCGTGCTATAGCAACTCCGTGTTGGAGAAACTCTGTGCTGGAGAAACTCCGCGCTGGAGAAACTCCGTGTGGGAGAAACTCCGTGTTGGAGAAACTCTGTGTTGGAGAAACTCCGTGTTGGAGAAACTCTGTGTCGGAGAAATTCCTTGTTGGAGAAACTCCGTGCTGGAGAAACTCCTTGTTGGAGAAACTCCTTGTTGGAGAAACTCCGTGTTGGAGAAACTCCGTGTTGGATAAAACTCCGTGTAGGAGAAACTCCGTGTTTTAGAAACTCCGTGTTGGAGAAACTCCGTGTTGGAGAAACTCCGTGTTGTAGAAACTGTGCCAGAGAAACTCCGTGTCGGAGAAACTCCGTGTTGGAGAAACTCCGTGTTGGAGAAACTCCGTGTTAGAGAAACTCCATGTTGGAGAACCTTCTTGTTGGAGAAACTCCTTGTTGGAGAAAATCCTTGTTGGAGAAACACCATGTTGGAGAAACTCCGTGCTGGAGAAACTCCGTGTTGTGGAAACTCCATGTTGGGGAAACTCCGTGATGGAAAAACTTCATGTTGTAGAAACTCCGTGTTGAAGAAACTCCGTGTTGGAGAAACTCCGTGTTGGAGAAACTCCGTGTTAGAGAAACTCCATGTTGGAGAAAGTCCGTGTTGGGGAATGTCAGTGTTGGAGAAAGTCAGTGTTGGAGAAACTCCGTGTTGGAGAAACTCCGTGTTAGAGAAACTCCATGTTGGAGAAAGTCCGTGTTGGAGAATGTCCGTGTTGGAGAAAGTCAGTGCTGGAGAAACTTCGTGTTGTAGAAACTCTGTGTCGGAGATACTCCGTGTTGGAGAAAATCCGTGTCGGAGAAACTCCGTGTTGGAGGAACTCCGTCTTGGAGAATCTCCGTGTCGGAGAAACTCCATGTTGGAGAAACTCCGTGTTGGAGAAACTCCGTGTTGGAGAAAATCCTTGTTGGAGAAACTCCGTGCTATAGCAACTCCGTGTAGGAGAAACTCTGCGCTGGAGAATTTCCGCACTGAAGAAACTCCGTGTTGGAGAAACTCCGTGTTGGAGAAACTCTGTGTTGGAGAAACTCCGTGTTGGAGAAACACCACGTTAGAGAAACTCCGTGTTGGAGAAAAATCCCTGTTGTAGAAACTTCATTTTAGAAAAACACCATGTCTTAGAAACTCCCTGTTTAATAAACTCCCTGTTGGAGAAATTTCATGTTGGAGAAACTCCCTGTTGGAAACATCTTTGTTGGAGAAACTCCCTGTTGCAGAAACTCTGTGTTGGAGAAACTCCGTGTTGGAGATACTACGTGTTGGAGAAACTGCGTGTTGGAGAAACTCCGTGTTCGAGAATCTCCGTGTTGTAGTAACTCCGTGTTGTAGAAACTCCGTGTTGGAGAAACTCCGTGTTGGAGAGACTCTGTGTCGGAGAAAATCCGTATTGGAGAAACTCCGTGTTGGAGAAACTTTATGTTGTTGAAACTCCATGTTGGAGAAACTCCATGTTGTAGAAACTCCGTGTAGGAGAAACTCCGTGTTTTAGAAACTCCGTGTCGGAGAAACTCCGTGTTGTAGTAACTCTGTGTCAGAGAAACTCGTAGTCGGAGAAACTCTGTGTTGCAGAAACTCCGTGTTGGAGAAACTCCGTGTTGGAGAAACTCCGTGTCGGAGAAACTCCGTGTTGGAGAAACTCCGTGTTAGAGAAACACCATGTTGGAGAATCTCCTTGTTGGAAAAAATCCCTCATTTAGAAACTCCTTGTTGGAGAAACTCCGTGCTGGGGAAACTCCATGTTGTAGAAACTTCGTGTTGGAGAAACTCCGTGTTGTAGAAACTTCGTGTTGGCGAAACTCCATGTTGTAGAAACTTCGTGTTGGAGAAACTCTGTGTTGGAGAAACTTATTGTTAGAGAAACTCCGTGTTGGAGAAACTTCGTGCAGGAGAAACTTCGTGTTGTAGAAACTCTGTGTCGTAGAAACTCCCCTGTTGGAGAAACTCCGTGTCGGAGAAACTCCGTGTTGGAGGAACTCCGTCTTGGAGAATCTCCGTGTCGGAGAAACTCCATGTTGGAGAAACTCCGTGTTGGAGAAACTCCGTGTCGGGGAAACTCCGTGTTGGAGAAACTCCGTGTTGGAGAAAATCCGTGTTGGAGAAAATCCTTTTTGGAGGAACTCCGTGCTATAGCAACTCCGTGTTGGAGAAACTCTGTGCTGGAGAAACTCCGTGTTGGAGAAACTCTGTGTTGGAGAAACTCTGTGTTGGAGAAACTCCCTGTTGAAGAAACTCCGTGTTGTAGAAACTCCGTGTTGTAGAAACTCCGTGTTGGAAATAATCCATGTTGGAGAAACTCCATGTTGGAGAAACTCCATGCTGCAGAAAATCCGCGCTGGGGAAACTACGCGCTGGAGAATCTCCGCGCTGGAGAGACTTCGTGTTGGAGAAACTCCGTGTGTGAGAAACTCCGTGTTGGAGAAACTAAGTGTCGGAGAAACTCTGTGTCGGAGAAACTCTGTGTCGGAGAAACTCCGTGTTGGAGATACTCCGTGTTGGAGAAACTCCGTGCTATAGAAACTCCGTGTTGGAGAAACTCCGTGTTAGAGAAACACCATGTTGGAGAATCTGCTTGTTGGAAAAAATCCTTCATTTAGAAACTCCTTGTTGGAGAAACTTCGTGTTGGCGAAACTCCATGTTGTAGAAACTTCGTGTTGGAGAAACTGTGTTGGAGAAACTTATTCTTAGAGAAACTCCGTGTTGGAAAAACTCTGTGTCGTAGAAACTCCGTGTTGGAGAAACTCCGTGTCGGAGAAACTCCGTGTTGGAGGAACTCCGTCTTGGAGAATCTCCGTGTCGGAGAAACTCCATGTTGGAGAAACTCCGTGTTGGAGAAACTCCGTGTCGGGGAAACTCCGTGTTGGAGAAACTCCGTGTTGGAAAAACTCCGTGTTGGAGAAAATCCTTGTTGGAGGAACTCCGTGCTATAGCAACTCCGTGTTGGAGAAACTCCGTGTGGGAGAAACTCCGTGTTGGAGAAACTCTGTGTTGGAGAAACTCCGTGTTGGAGAAACTGTGTCGGAGAAATTCCTTGTTGGAGAAACTCCGTGCTGGAGAAACTCCTTGTTGGAGAAACTCCTTGTTGGAGAAACTCCGTGTTGGAGAAACTCCGTGTTGGATAAAACTCCGTGTAGGAGAAACTCCGTGTTTTAGAAACTCCGTGTTGGAGAAACTCCGTGTTGGAGAAACTCCGTGTTGTAGAAACTGTGCCAGAGAAACTCCGTGTCGGAGAAACTCCGTGTTGGAGAAACTCCGTGTTGGAGAAACTCCGTGTTAGAGAAACTCCATGTTGGAGAACCTTCTTGTTGGAGAAACTCCTTGTTGGAGAAAATCCTTGTTGGAGAAACACCATGTTGGAGAAACTCCGTGCTGGAGAAACTCCGTGTTGTGGAAACTCCATGTTGGGGAAACTCCGTGATGGAAAAACTTCATGTTGTAGAAACTCCGTGTTGAAGAAACTCCGTGTTGGAGAAACTCCGTGTTGGAGAAACTCCGTGTTAGAGAAACTCCATGTTGGAGAAAGTCCGTGTTGGGGAATGTCAGTGTTGGAGAAAGTCAGTGTTGGAGAAACTCCGTGTTGGAGAAACTCCGTGTTAGAGAAACTCCATGTTGGAGAAAGTCCGTGTTGGAGAATGTCCGTGTTGGAGAAAGTCAGTGCTGGAGAA
This sequence comes from Amblyomma americanum, assembly GCA_030143305.2. Classification (NCBI taxonomy): domain Eukaryota; kingdom Metazoa; phylum Arthropoda; class Arachnida; order Ixodida; family Ixodidae; genus Amblyomma; species Amblyomma americanum. The sequence goes on along the minus strand of JARKHS020031577.1, from coordinate 21,882 downwards.
ACTTCGTGTTGTAGAAACTCTGTGTCGGAGATACTCCGTGTTGGAGAAAATCCGTGTCGGAGAAACTCCGTGTTGGAGGAACTCCGTCTTGGAGAATCTCCGTGTCGGAGAAACTCCATGTTGGAGAAACTCCGTGTTGGAGAAACTCCGTGTCGGGGAAACTCCGTGCTGGAGAAACTCCGTGTTGGAGAAACTCCGTGTTGGAGAAAATCCTTGTTGGAGAAACTCCGTGCTATAGCAACTCCGTGTAGGAGAAACTCTGCGCTGGAGAATTTCCGCACTGAAGAAACTCCGTGTTGGAGAAACTCCGTGTTGGAGAAACTCCGTGTTGGAGAGACTCTGTGTCGGAGAAAATCCGTATTGGAGAAACTCCGTGTTGGAGAAACTTTATGTTGTTGAAACTCCATGTTGGAGAAACTCCATGTTGTAGAAACTCCGTGTAGGAGAAACTCCGTGTTGTAGTAACTCTGTGTCAGAGAAACTCGTAGTCGGAGAAACTCCGTGTTGCAGAAACTCCGTGTTGGAGAAACTCCGTGTTGGAGAAACTCCATGTCGGAGAAACTCCGTGTTGGAGAAACTTCGTGTTAGAGAAACACCATGTTGGAGAATCTCCTTGTTGGAAAAAATCCCTCATTTAGATACTCCTTGTTGTTGAAACTCCGTGCTGGGGAAACTCCATGTTGTAGAAACTTCGTGTTGGAGAAACTCCGTGTTGTAGAAACTTCGTGTTGGCGAAACTCCATGTTGTAGAAACTTCGTGTTGGAGAAACTCTGTGTTGGAGAAACTTATTGTTAGAGAAACTCCGTGTTGGAGAAACTTCGTGCTGGAGAAACTTCGTGTTGTAGAAACTCTGTGTCGTAGAAACTCCCCTGTTGGAGAAACTCCGTGTCGAAGAAACTCCGTGTTGGAGGAACTCCGTCTTGGAGAATCTCCGTGTCGGAGAAACTCCATGTTGGAGAAACTCCGTGTTGGAGAAACTCCGTGTCGGGGAAACTCCGTGTTGGAGAAACTCCGTGTTGGAGAAAATCCGTGTTGGAGAAAATCCTTTTTGGAGGAACTCCGTGCTATAGCAACTCCGTGTTGGAGAAACTCTGTGCTGGAGAAACTCCGCGCTGGAGAAACTCCGTGTGGGAGAAACTCCGTGTTGGAGAAACTCTGTGTTGGAGAAACTCCGTGTTGGAGAAACTCTGTGTCGGAGAAATTCCTTGTTGGAGAAACTCCGTGCTGGAGAAACTCCTTGTTGGAGAAACTCCTTGTTGGAGAAACTCCGTGTTGGAGAAACTCCGTGTTGGATAAAACTCCGTGTAGGAGAAACTCCGTGTTTTAGAAACTCCGTGTTGGAGAAACTCCGTGTTGTAGAAACTATGTGTCAGAGAAATTCCGTGTCGGAGAAACTCCGTGTTGGAGAAACTCCGTGTTGGAGAAAATCCTTGTTGGAGAAACTCCGTGCTATAGCAACTCCGTGTAGGAGAAACTCTGCGCTGGAGAATTTCCGCACTGAAGAAACTCCGTGTTGGAGAAACTCCGTGTTGGAGAAACTCTGTGTTGGAGAAACTCCGTGTTGGAGAAACACCACGTTAGAGAAACTCCGTGTTGGAGAAAAATCCCTGTTGTAGAAACTTCATTTTAGAAAAACACCATGTCTTAGAAACTCCCTGTTTAATAAACTCCCTGTTGGAGAAATTTCATGTTGGAGAAACTCCCTGTTGGAAACATCTTTGTTGGAGAAACTCCCTGTTGCAGAAACTCCGTGTTGGAGAAACTCCGTGTTGGAGATACTACGTGTTGGAGAAACTGCGTGTTGGAGAAACTCCGTGTTCGAGAATCTCCGTGTTGTAGTAACTCCGTGTTGTAGAAACTCCGTGTTGGAGAAACTCCGTGTTGGAGAGACTCTGTGTCGGAGAAAATCCGTATTGGAGAAATTCCGTGTTGGAGAAACTTTATGTTGTTGAAACTCCATGTTGGAGAAACTCCATGTTGTAGAAACTCCGTGTAGGAGAAACTCCGTGTTTTAGAAACTCCGTGTCGGAGAAACTCCGTGTTGTAGTAACTCTGTGTCAGAGAAACTCGTAGTCGGAGAAACTCTGTGTTGCAGAAACTCCGTGTCGGAGAAACTCCGTGTTGGAGAAACTCCGTGTCGGAGAAACTCCGTGTTGGAGAAACTCCGTGTTAGAGAAACACCATGTTGGAGAATCTCCTTGTTGGAAAAAATCCCTCATTTAGAAACTCCTTGTTGGAGAAACTCCGTGCTGGGGAAACTCCATGTTGTAGAAACTTCGTGTTGGAGAAACTCCGTGTTGTAGAAACTTCGTGTTGGCGAAACTCCATGTTGTAGAAACTTCGTGTTGGAGAAACTCTGTGTTGGAGAAACTTATTGTTAGAGAAACTCCGTGTTGGAGAAACTTCGTGCAGGAGAAACTTCGTGTTGTAGAAACTCTGTGTCGTAGAAACTCCCCTGTTGGAGAAACTCCGTGTCGGAGAAACTCCGTGTTGGAGGAACTCCGTCTTGGAGAATCTCCGTGTCGGAGAAACTCCATGTTGGAGAAACTCCGTGTTGGAGAAACTCCGTGTCGGGGAAACTCCGTGTTGGAGAAACTCCGTGTTGGAGAAAATCCGTGTTGGAGAAAATCCTTTTTGGAGGAACTCCGTGCTATAGCAACTCCGTGTTGGAGAAACTCTGTGCTGGAGAAACTCCGTGTTGGAGAAACTCTGTGTTGGAGAAACTCTGTGTTGGAGAAACTCCCTGTTGAAGAAACTCCGTGTTGTAGAAACTCCGTGTTGTAGAAACTCCGTGTTGGAAATAATCCATGTTGGAGAAACTCCATGTTGGAGAAACTCCATGCTGCAGAAAATCCGCGCTGGGGAAACTACACGCTGGAGAATCTCCGCGCTGGAGAGACTTCGTGTTGGAGAAACTCCGTGTGTGAGAAACTCCGTGTTGGAGAAACTAAGTGTCGGAGAAACTCTGTGTCGGAGAAACTCTGTGTCGGAGAAACTCCGTGTTGGAGATACTCCGTGTTGGAGAAACTCCGTGCTATAGAAACTCCGTGTTGGAGAAACTCCGTGTTAGAGAAACACCATGTTGGAGAATCTGCTTGTTGGAAAAAATCCTTCATTTAGAAACTCCTTGTTGGAGAAACTTCGTGTTGGCGAAACTCCATGTTGTAGAAACTTCGTGTTGGAGAAACTGTGTTGGAGAAACTTATTCTTAGAGAAACTCCGTGTTGGAAAAACTCTGTGTCGTAGAAACTCCGTGTTGGAGAAACTCCGTGTCTGAGAAACTCCGTGTTGGAGGAACTCCGTCTTGGAGAATCTCCGTGTCGGAGAAACTCCATGTTGGAGAAACTCCGTGTTGGAGAAACTCCGTGTCGGGGAAACTCCGTGTTGGAGAAACTCCGTGTTGGAAAAACTCCGTGTTGGAGAAAATCCTTGTTGGAGGAACTCCGTGCTATAGCAACTCCGTGTTGGAGAAACTCCGTGTGGGAGAAACTCCGTGTTGGAGAAACTCTGTGTTGGAGAAACTCCGTGTTGGAGAAACTGTGTCGGAGAAATTCCTTGTTGGAGAAACTCCGTGCTGGAGAAACTCCTTGTTGGAGAAACTCCTTGTTGGAGAAACTCCGTGTTGGAGAAACTCCGTGTTGGATAAAACTCCGTGTAGGAGAAACTCCGTGTTTTAGAAACTCCGTGTTGGAGAAACTCCGTGTTGGAGAAACTCCGTGTTGTAGAAACTGTGCCAGAGAAACTCCGTGTCGGAGAAACTCCGTGTTGGAGAAACTCCGTGTTGGAGAAACTCCGTGTTAGAGAAACTCCATGTTGGAGAACCTTCTTGTTGGAGAAACTCCTTGTTGGAGAAAATCCTTGTTGGAGAAACACCATGTTGGAGAAACTCCGTGCTGGAGAAACTCCGTGTTGTGGAAACTCCATGTTGGGGAAACTCCGTGATGGAAAAACTTCATGTTGTAGAAACTCCGTGTTGAAGAAACTCCGTGTTGGAGAAACTCCGTGTTGGAGAAACTCCGTGTTAGAGAAACTCCATGTTGGAGAAAGTCCGTGTTGGGGAATGTCAGTGTTGGAGAAAGTCAGTGTTGGAGAAACTCCGTGTTGGAGAAACTCCGTGTTAGAGAAACTCCATGTTGGAGAAAGTCCGTGTTGGAGAATGTCCGTGTTGGAGAAAGTCAGTGCTGGAGAAACTTCGTGTTGTAGAAACTCTGTGTCGGAGATACTCCGTGTTGGAGAAAATCCGTGTCGGAGAAACTCCGTGTTGGAGGAACTCCGTCTTGGAGAATCTCCGTGTCGGAGAAACTCCATGTTGGAGAAACTCCGTGTTGGAGAAACTCCGTGTCGGGGAAACTCCGTGCTGGAGAAACTCCGTGTTGGAGAAACTCCGTGTTGGAGAAAATCCTTGTTGGAGAAACTCCGTGCTATAGCAACTCCGTGTAGGAGAAACTCTGCGCTGGAGAATTTCCGCACTGAAGAAACTCCGTGTTGGAGAAACTCCGTGTTGGAGAAACTCCGTGTTGGAGAAACTCCGTGTTGGAGAGACTCTGTGTCGGAGAAAATCCGTATTGGAGAAACTCCGTGTTGGAGAAACTTTATGTTGTTGAAACTCCATGTTGGAGAAACTCCATGTTGTAGAAACTCCGTGTAGGAGAAACTCCGTGTTGTAGTAACTCTGTGTCAGAGAAACTCGTAGTCGGAGAAACTCCGTGTTGCAGAAACTCCGTGTTGGAGAAACTCCGTGTTGGAGAAACTCCATGTCGGAGAAACTCCGTGTTGGAGAAACTTCGTGTTAGAGAAACACCATGTTGGAGAATCTCCTTGTTGGAAAAAATCCCTCATTTAGATACTCCTTGTTGGAGAAACTCCGTGCTGGGGAAACTCCATGTTGTAGAAACTTCGTGTTGGAGAAACTCCGTGTTGTAGAAACTTCGTGTTGGCGAAACTCCATGTTGTAGAAACTTCGTGTTGGAGAAACTCTGTGTTGGAGAAACTTATTGTTAGAGAAACTCCGTGTTGGAGAAACTTCGTGCTGGAGAAACTTCGTGTTGTAGAAACTCTGTGTCGTAGAAACTCCCCTGTTGGAGAAACTCCGTGTCGAAGAAACTCCGTGTTGGAGGAACTCCGTCTTGGAGAATCTCCGTGTCGGAGAAACTCCATGTTGGAGAAACTCCGTGTTGGAGAAACTCCGTGTCGGGGAAACTCCGTGTTGGAGAAACTCCGTGTTGGAGAAAATCCGTGTTGGAGAAAATCCTTTTTGGAGGAACTCCGTGCTATAGCAACTCCGTGTTGGAGAAACTCTGTGCTGGAGAAACTCCGCGCTGGAGAAACTCCGTGTGGGAGAAACTCCGTGTTGGAGAAACTCTGTGTTGGAGAAACTCCGTGTTGGAGAAACTCTGTGTCGGAGAAATTCCTTGTTGGAGAAACTCCGTGCTGGAGAAACTCCTTGTTGGAGAAACTCCTTGTTGGAGAAACTCCGTGTTGGAGAAACTCCGTGTTGGATAAAACTCCGTGTAGGAGAAACTCCGTGTTTTAGAAACTCCGTGTTGGAGAAACTCCGTGTTGTAGAAACTATGTGTCAGAGAAATTCCGTGTCGGAGAAACTCCGTGTTGGAGAAACTCCGTATTGGAGGAACTCCGTGTTGGAGAAACTCCGTGTTAGAGAAACTCCATGTTGGAGAACCTTCTTGTTGGAGAAACTCCTTGTTGGAGAAAATCCTTGTTGGAGAAACACCATGTTGGAGAAACTCCGTGCTGGAGAAACTCCGTGTTGTGGAAACTCCATGTTGGGGAAACTCCGTGATGGAGAAACTTCATGTTGTAGAAACTCCGTGTTGGAGAAACTTCGTGTTGGAGAAACTCCGTGTTGGAGAAACTCCGTGTTGGAGAAACTCCGTGTTGGAGAAAGTCCGTGTTGGAGAATGTCCGTGTTGGAGAAACTCAGTGTTGGAGAAACTCCGTGTTGGAGAAACTCCGTGTTGGAGAAACTCCATGTTGGAGAAACTCCGTGTTGGAGAAACTCCGTGTCGGGGAAACTCCGTGCTGGAGAAACTCCGTGTTGGAGAAACTCCGTGTTGGAGAAAATCCTTGTTGGAGAAACTCCGTGCTATAGCAACTCCGTGTAGGAGAAACTCTGCGCTGGAGAAACTCCGCGCAGGAGAAACTCCGTGTTGGAGAAACTCCGTGTTGGAGAAACTCTGTGTTGGAGAAACTCCGTGTTGGAGAAACACCACGTTAGAGAAACTCCGTGTTGGAGAAAAAACCCTGTTGTAGAAACTTCATTTTAGAAAAACACCATGTCTTAGAAACTCCCTGTCTAATAAACTCCCTGTTGGAGAAAGTTCATGTTGGAGAAACTCCCTGTTGGAAACATCTTTGTTGGAGAAACTCCCTGTTGCAGAAACTCCGTGTTGGAGAAACTCCGTGTTGGAGATACTACGTGTTGGAGAAACTGCGTGTTGGAGAAACTCCGTGTTCGAGAATCTCCGTGTTGTAGTAACTCCGTGTTGTAGAAACTCCGTGTTGGAGAAACTCCGTGTTGGAGAAAATCTGTGTCGGAGAAAATCCGTATTGGAGAAACTCCGTGTTGGAGAAACTTTATGTTGTTGAAACTCCGTGTTGGAGAAACTCCATGTTGTAGAAACTCCGTGTAGGAGAAACTCCGTGTTTTAGAAACTCCGTGTTGGAGAAACTCCGTGTTGAAGTAACTCTGTGTCAGAGAAACTCCGTGTCGGAGAAACTCTGTGTTGGAGAAACTCCGTGTTAGAGAAACTCCATGTTGGAGAACCTTCTTGTTGGAGAAACTCCTTGTTGGAGAAAATCCTTGTTGGAGAAACTCCATGTTGGAGAAACTCCGTGTTGGAGAAACTTCGTGTTGGAGAAAATTCTTGTTGGAGAAACTCCGTGTTTGAGACACTCCACGTTGGAGAATCTCCTTGTTGGAAAAAACCTGGTTTGAGAAACTCCTTGTTGGAGGAACTCCGTCTTGGAGAATCTCCGTGTCGGAGAAACTCCATGTTGGAGAAACTCCGTGTTGGAGAAACTCCGTGTCGGGGAAACTCCGTGTTGGAGAAACTCCGTGTTGGAGAAAATCCTTGTTGGAGAAACTCCGTGCTATAGCAACTCCGTGTTGGAGAAACTCTGTGCTGGAGAAACTCCGCGCTGGAGAAACTCTGTGTGGGAGAAACTCCGTGTTGGAGAAACTCCGTGTTGGAGAAACTCCGTGTTGGAGAAACTCTGTGTCGGAGAAATTCCGTGTTGGAGAAACTCCGTGCTGGAGAAACTCCTTGTTGGAGAAACTCCGTGTTGGAGAAACTCCGTGTTGGAGAAACTTCGTGTAGGAGAAACTCCGTGTTGGAGAAACTCCGTGTTGGAGAAACTCCGTGTTGTAGAAACTCTGTGTCAGAGAAACTCCGTGTCGGAGAAACTCCGTGTTGGAGAAACTCCCTGTTGGAGAAACTCCGTGTTGGAGAAACTCCGTGTTAGAGAAACTCCATGTTGGAGAACCTTCTTGTTGGAGAAACGCCTTGTTGGAGAAAATCCTTGTTGGAGAAACTCCATGTTGGAGAAACTCCTGTGCAGGAGAAACTCCGTGTTGTGGAAACTCCATGTTGGGGAAACTCCGTGATGGAGAAACTTCATGTTGTAGAAACTCCGTGTTGAAGAAACTCCGTGTTGGAGAAACTCCGTGTTGGAGAAACTCCGTGTTGGAGAAACTCCATGTTGGAGAAAGTCCGTGTTGGAGAATGTCCGTGTTGTAGAAACTCCGTGTTGGAGAAACTCCGTGTTGGAGAAACTCCGTGTTGGAGAAACTCCGTGTTGGAGAAACTCCGTGTCGGAGAAACTCCGTGTCGGAGAAACTCTGTGTTGGAGAAACTCCGTGTTGGAGAAACTCCGTGTTGGAGAAACTCCTTGTTGGAGAAACTCCGTGTTGGAGAAACTCCGTGTTGGAGAAACTCCATGTTGGAGAAACTCCGTGTTGGAGAAACTCCGTGTTGGAGAAACTCCTTGTTGGAGAAACTCCGTGTTGGAGAAACTCCACGTTGGAGAAACTCCGTGTTGGAGAAACCTGTGTGTGAGAAACTCCTTGTTGGAGAAACTCCGTCTTGGAGAAACTCCGTGTTGGAGAAACTCCATGTTGGAGAAACTCCGTGTTGGAGAAACTCCGTGTCGGGGAAACTCCGTGTTGGAGAAACTCCGTGTTGGAGAAACTCCGTGTTGGAGAAACTCCGTGTTGGAGAAACTCCGTGTTGGAGAAACTCCGTGTGGAGAAACTCCGTGTTGGAGAAACTCCGTGTGGGAGAAACTCCGTGTTGGAGAAACTCTGTGTTGGAGAAACTCCGTGTTGGAGAAACTCTGTGTCGGAGAAATTCCGTGTTGGAGAAACTCCGTGTTGGAGAAACTCCGTGTTGGAGAAACTCCGTGTTGGAGAAACTCCGTGTTGGAGAAACTCCGTGTTTTAGAAACTCCGTGTTGGAGAAACTCCGTGTTGTAGAAACTCCGTGTTGGAGAAACTCCGTGTTGGAGAAACTCCGTGTTGTAGAAACTGTGCCAGAGAAACTCCGTGTCGGAGAAACTCCGTGTTGGAGAAACTCCGTGTTGGAGAAACTCCGTGTTAGAGAAACTCCATGTTGGAGAACCTCCTTGTTGGAGAAACTCCTTGTTGGAGAAACTCCTTGTTGGAGAAACTCCGTGTTGGAGAAACTCCGTGCTGGAGAAACTCCGTGTTGTGAGAAACTCCGTGTTGGAGAAACTCCGTGTTGGAGAAACTTCATGTTGTAGAAACTCCGTGTTGAAGAAACTCCGTGTTGGAGAAACTCCGTGTTGGAGAAACTCCGTGTTAGAGAAACTCCGTGTTGGAGAAACTCCGTGTTGGAGAATGTCAGTGTTGGAGAAACTCAGTGTTGGAGAAACTCCGTGTTGGAGAAACTCCGTGTTGGAGAAACTCCGTGTTGGAGAAACTCCGTGCTTGGAGAATCTCCGTGTTGGAGAAACTCCATGTTGGAGAAACTCCGTGTTGGAGAAACTCCGTGTTGGAGAAACTCCGTGTTGGAGAAACTCCGTGCTGGAGAAACTCCGTGTTGGAGAAACTCCGTGTTGGAGAAACTCCGTGTCTGGAGAAACTCCGTGTTGGAGAAACTCCGTGTTGGAGAAACTCCGTGTTGGAGAAACTCCGTGTTGGAGAAACCATGTTGGAGAAACTCCGTGTTGGAGAAACTCCTGTTGGAGAAACTCCGTGTTGGAGAAACACCGTGTCTGTAGAAACTCCGTGTTGGAGAAACTCCGTGTTGGAGAAACTCCATGTTGGAGAAACTCCTGTGGAAACTCGTTGGAGAAACTCCGTGTTGGAGAAACTCCGTGTTGGAGAAACTCCGTGTTGGAGAAACTCCGTGTTGGAGAAACTCCGTGTTGGAGAAACTCCGTGTTGGAGAATCTCCGTGTTGGAGAAACTCCGTGTTGGAGAAACTCCGTGTTGGAGAAACTCCGTGTTGGAGAAACTCTGTGTGGAGAAACTCCGTATTGGAGAAACTCCGTGTTGGAGAAACTCTTAGTGTTGTAGAAACTCCATGTTGGAGAAACTCCATGTTGTAGAAACTCCGTGTCGGAGAAACTCCGTGTTGGAGAAACTCCGTGTTGGAGAAACTCCGTGTTGGAGAAACTCCGTGTGAGAAACTCCGTGTTGGAGAAACTCCGTGTTGGAGAAACTCCGTGTTGGAGAAACTCCGTGTTGGAGAAACTCCGTGTGGAGAAACTCCGTGTTGGAGAAACTCCGTGTTAGAGAAACTCCATGTTGGAGAAACTCCTGTGTTGGAGAAACTCCGTGTTGGAGAAACTCCGTGTTGGAGAAACTCCGTGCTTGGAGAAACTCCGTGTTGTAGAAACTCCGTGTTGGAGAAACTCCGTGTTGGAGAAACTCCGTGTTGGAGAAACTCCATGTTGGAGAAACTCCGTGTTGGAGAAACTCTGTGTTGGAGAAACTCATTGTTGGAGAAACTCCGTGTTGGAGAAACTCCGTGTTGGAGAAACTTCGTGTTGTAGAAACTCCGTGTCGGAGAAACTCCGTGTTGGAGAAACTCCGTGTTGGAGAAACTCCGTGTTGGAGAAACTCCGTGTTGGAGAAACTCCGTGTTGGAGAAACTCCGTGTTGGAGAAACTCCGTGTTGGAGAAACTCCGTGTTGGAGAAACTCCATGTTGGAGAAACTCCGTGTTGGAGAAACTCCGTGTTGGAGAAACTCCGTGTTGGAGAAACTCCTGTTTTGGAAACTCCGTGTTGAGAAACTCCGTGTTGGAGAAACTCTGTGCTGGAGAAACTCCGTGTCTGGAGAAACTCCGTGTTGGAGAAACTCCGTGTTGGAGAAACTCCGTGTTGGAGAAACTCCGTGTTGGAGAAACTCCGTGTTGGAGAAACTCCGTGTTGGAGAAACTCCGTGTCTGGAGAAACTCCTTGTTGGAGAAACTCCTTGTTGGAGAAACTCCGTGTTGGAGAAACTCCGTGTTGGAGAAACTCCGTGTTGGAGAAACTCCGTGTTGGAGAAACTCCGTGTTGGAGAAACTCCGTGTTGGAGAAACTTCGTGTTGGAGAAACTCCGTGTTGAGAAACTCCGTGTTGGAGAAACTCCGTGTTGGAGAAACTCCGTGTTGGAGAAACTCCGTGTTAGAGAAACTCCATGTTGGAGAAAGTCCGTGTTGGAGAAACGTCCGTGTTGGAGAAACTCCGTGTTGGAGAAACTCCGTGTTGGAGAAACTCCATGTTGGAGAAACTCCGTGTTGGAGAAACTCCGTGTTGGAGAAACTCCGTGTTGGAGAAACTCCGTGTTGGAGAACTCCTGTTGAAGAAACTCCGTGTTGGAGAAACTCCGTGTTGGAGAAACTCCGTGTTGGAGAAACTCCATGTTGGAGAAACTCCATGTTGGAGAAACTCCGTGTTGGAGAAAATCCGTGTTGGAGAAACTCCGTGTGGAGAAACTCCGTGTCTGGAGAAACTCCGTGTTGGAGAAACTCCGTGTTGGAGAAACTCCGTGTTGGAGAAACTCCGTGTGGAGAAACTCCGTGTGGAGAAACTCCGTGTTGGAGAAACTCCGTGTTGGAGAAACTCCGTGTTGGAGAAACTCCGTGTTGGAGAAACTCCGTGTTGAGAAACTCCGTGTTGGAGAAACTCCGTGTGGAGAAACTCCGTGTTGGAGAAACTCCTGTTGGAGAAACTCCTGTTGGAGAAACTCCGTGTTAGAGAAACTCCGTGTTGGAGAAACTCTGTGTGGAGAAACTCCGTGTGGAGAAACTCTGTGTTGGAGAAACTCCGTGTTGGAGAAACTCCGTGTTGGAGAAACTCCGTGTTGGAGAAACTCCGTGTCGGAGAAACTCCGTGTTGGAGAAACTCCGTGCTGGAGAAACTCCGTGTTGGAGAAACTCCGTGTTGAAAACCTTCAGAGAAACTCCTTGTTGGAGAAACTCCGTGTTGGAGAAACTCCGTGTTGTAGAAACTCCGTGTTGGAGAAACTCCGTGTTGTAGAAACTCTCGTGTTGGAGAAACTCCGTGTTGGAGAAACTTCTTGTTGGAGAAACTCCGTGTTGGAGAAACTCCGTGTTGGAGAAACTCCGTGTTAGAGAAACTCCATGTTGGAGAACCTTCTTGTTGGAGAAACGCCTTGTTGGAGAAAATCCTTGTTGGAGAAACTCCATGTTGGAGAAACTCTGTGCAGGAGAAACTCCGTGTTGTGGAAACTCCATGTTGGGGAAACTCCGTGTTGGAGAAACTTCATGTTGGAGAAACTCCGTGTTGAAGAAACTCCGTGTTGGAGAAACTCCGTGTTGGAGAAACTCCGTGTTGGAGAAACTCCGTGTTGGAGAAACTCTGTGTTGGAGAAACTCCCTGTTGAAGAAACTCCGTGTTGTAGAAACTCCGTGTTGTAGAAACTCCGTGTTGGAAATAATCCATGTTGGAGAAACTCCATGTTGGAGAAACTCCATGCTGCAGAAAATCCGCGCTGGGGAAACTACGCGCTGGAGAATCTCCGCGCTGGAGAGACTTCGTGTTGGAGAAACTCCGTGTGTGAGAAACTCCGTGTTGGAGAAACTAAGTGTTGGAGAAGCTCCGTGTTGGAGAAACTTCGTATCGGAGAAAGTCCGTGTCGGAGAAACTCCGTGTCGGAGAAACTCCGTGCTGTAGAAACTTCGTGTTGGCGAAACTCCTTGTTGTAGAAACTCCGTGTTGGAGAAACTTATTGTTAGAGAAACTCCGTGTAGGAGAAACTTCGTGCTGGAGAAACTCTGTGTCGGAGAAACTCTGTGTCGGAGAAACTCTGTGTCGGAGAAACTCCGTGTTGGAGAAACTCCGTGTTGGAGAAACTCCGTGTCGGAGAAACTCCGTGTTGGAGAAACTCCGTGTTAGAGAAACACCATGTTGGAGAATCTGCTTGTTGGAAAAAATCCTTCATTTAGAAACTCCTTGTTGGAGAAACTTCGTGTTGGCGAAACTCCATGTTGTAGAAACTTCGTGTTGGAGAAACTCGTGTTGGAGAAACTTATTCTTAGAGAAACTCCGTGTTGGAGAAACTCTGTGTCGTAGAAACTCCGTGTTGGAGAAACTCCGTGTCGGAGAAACTCCGTGTTGGAGGAACTCCGTCTTGGAGAATCTCCGTGTCGGAGAAACTCCATGTTGGAGAAACTCCGTGTTGGAGAAACTCCGTGTCGGGGAAACTCCGTGTTGGAGAAACTCCGTGTTGGAAAAACTCCGTGTTGGAGAAAATCCTTGTTGGAGGAACTCCGTGCTATAGCAACTCCGTGTTGGAGAAACTCTGTGCTGGAGAAACTCCGCGCTGGAGAAACTCCGTGTGGGAGAAACTCCGTGTTGGAGAAACTCTGTGTTGGAGAAACTCCGTGTTGGAGAAACTCTGTGTCGGAGAAATTCCTTGTTGGAGAAACTCCGTGTTGGAGAAACTCCGTGTTGGAGAAACTCCGTGTTGGAGAAACTCCGTGTTGGAGAAACTCCGTGTTGGTAGAAACTCCGTGTAGGAGAAACTCCGTGTTTTAGAAACTCCGTGTTGGAGAAACTCCGTGTTGGAGAAACTCCGTGTTGTAGAAACTGTGCCAGAGAAACTCCGTGTCGGAGAAACTCCGTGTTGGAGAAACTCCGTGTTGGAGAAACTCCGTGTTAGAGAAACTCCATGTTGGAGAACCTTCTTGTTGGAGAAACTCCTTGTTGGAGAAAATCCTTGTTGGAGAAACACCATGTTGGAGAAACTCCGTGCTGGAGAAACTCCGTGTTGTGGAAACTCCATGTTGGGGAAACTCCGTGATGGAAAAACTTCATGTTGTAGAAACTCCGTGTTGAAGAAACTCCGTGTTGGAGAAACTCCGTGTTGGAGAAACTCCGTGTTAGAGAAACTCCATGTTGGAGAAAGTCCGTGTTGGGGAATGCGTGTTGGAGAAAGTCCGTGTTGGAGAAACTCCGTGTTGGAGAAACTCCGTGTTGGAGAAACTCCATGTTGGAGAAACTCCGTGTTGGAGAAACTCCGTGTCGGAGAAACTCCATGTTGGAGAAACTCCGTGTTGGAGAAACTCCGTGTTGGAGAAAATCCTTGTTGGAGAAACTCCGTGCTATAGCAACTCCGTGTAGGAGAAACTCTGCGCTGGAGAATTTCCGCACTGAAGAAACTCCGTGTTGGAGAAACTCCGTGTTGGAGAAACTCTGTGTTGGAGAAACTCCGTGTTGGAGAAACACCACGTTAGAGAAACTCCGTGTTGGAGAAAAATCCCTGTTGTAGAAACTTCATTTTAGAAAAACACCATGTCTTAGAAACTCCCTGTTTAATAAACTCCCTGTTGGAGAAATTTCATGTTGGAGAAACTCCCTGTTGGAAACATCTTTGTTGGAGAAACTCCCTGTTGCAGAAACTCCGTGTTGGAGAAACTCCGTGTTGGAGATACTACGTGTTGGAGAAACTGCGTGTTGGAGAAACTCCGTGTTCGAGAATCTCCGTGTTGTAGTAACTCCGTGTTGTAGAAACTCCGTGTTGGAGAAACTCCGTGTTGGAGAACTCTGTGTCGGAGAAAATCCGTATTGGAGAAACTCCGTGTTGGAGAAACTTTATGTTGTTGAAACTCCGTGTTGGAGAAACTCCATGTTGTAGAAACTCCGTGTAGGAGAAACTCCGTGTTTTAGAAACTCCGTGTCGGAGAAACTCCGTGTTGTAGTAACTCTGTGTCAGAGAAACTCGTAGTCGGAGAAACTCTGTGTTGCAGAAACTCCGTGTTGGAGAAACTCCGTGTTGGAGAAACTCCGTGTCGGAGAAACTCCGTGTTGGAGAAACTCCGTGTTGGAGAAACACCATGTTGGAGAAACTCCGTGTTGGAAAAAATCCCTCATTTAGAAACTCCTTGTTGGAGAAACTCCGTGCTGGGGAAACTCCATGTTGTAGAAACTTCGTGTTGGAGAAACTCCGTGTTGTAGAAACTCCGTGTTGGCGAAACTCCTGTTGAGAAACTCGTGTGGGAAACTCGTGTTGGAGAAACGCCGTGTTGGAGAAACTCCGTTGGAGAAACTCCGTGTCGGAGAAACTCCGTGTTGGAGAAACTCTGTGTCGGAGAAACTCCCCTGTTGGAGAAACTCCGTGTCGGAGAAACTCCGTGTTGGAGGAACTCCGTCTTGGAGAAACTCCGTGTCGGAGAAACTCCGTGTTGGAGAAACTCCGTGTTGGAGAAACTCCGTGTCGGGGAAACTCCGTGTTGGAGAAACTCCGTGTTGGAGAAACTCCGTGTTGGGAAACTCCGTGTTGGAGAAACTCCTTGTTGGAGGAACTCCGTGCTATAGCAACTCCGTGTTGGAGAAACTCCGTGCTGGAGAAACTGCGCGCTGGAGAAACTCCGTGTGGGAGAAACTCCGTGTTGGAGAAACTCTGTGTTGGAGAAACTCCGTGTTGGAGAAACTCTGTGTCGGAGAAACTCCGTGTTGGAGAAACTCCGTGCTGGAGAAACTCCTTGTTGGAGAAACTCCTTGTTGGAGAAACTCCGTGTTGGAGAAACTCCGTGTTGGAGAAAACTCCGTGTAGGAGAAACTCCGTGTTGTGAGAAACTCCATGTTGGGGAAACTCCGTGATGGAGAAACTCCGTGTTGGAGAAACTCCGTGTTGGAGAAACTCCGTGTTGGAGAAACTCCGTGTTGGAGAAACTCCGTGTTAGAGAAACTCCATGTTGGAGAAAGTCCGTGTTGGAGAATGTCCGTGTTGGAGAAAGTCAGTGTTGGAGAAACTCCGTGTTGGAGAAACTCCGTGTTGTAGAAACTCCGTGTTGGAGAAACTCTGTGTCGGAGAAACTCCGTGTTGGAGAAACTCCCTGTTGGAGAAACTCCGTGTTGGAGAAACTCCGTGTTGGAGAAACTCCGTGTTGGAGAAACTCCGTGTTGGAGAAACTCCTTGTTGGAGAAACTCCGTGTATGAGAAACTCCGTGCTGGAGAAACTCGCGCTGGAGAAACTCCGCGCTGGAGAAACTCTCGTGTTGGAGAAACTCCGTGTTGGAGAAACTCCGTGTTGGAGAAACTCCGTGTTGGAGAAACTCCGTGTTGGAGAAACTCCGTGTTGGAGAAACTCCTTGTTGGAGAAACTTCTTGTTGGAGAAACTCCATGTTGGAGAAACTCCGTGTTGGAGAAACTCCGTGTTGGAGAAACTTCTTGTTGGAGAAACTCCGTTGTGTTGGAGAAACTCCGTGCTGGAGAAACTCCGTGTTGGAGAAACTCCGTGTTGGAGAATACTCCGTGTCGGAGAAACTCCGTGTTGGAGAAACTCCGTGTTGGAGAAACTCCGTGTCGGAGAAACTCCGTGTTGGAGAAACTCCGTGTTGGAGAAACTCCGTGTTGGAGAAACTCCTTGTTGGAGAAAATCCGTGTCTGGAGAAACTCCGTGTTGGAGAAACTCCGTGTTGGAGAAACTCCGTGTTGGAGAAACTCCGTGTTGGAGAAACTCCGTGTTGTAGAAACTCCGTGTTGGAGAAACTCTGTGTTGGAGAAACTCTGTGTGAGAGAAACTCCGTGTCGGAGAAACTCCGTGTTGGAGAAACTCCGTGTTAGAGAAACTCCATGTTGGAGAACCTTCTTGTTGGAGAAACTCCTTGTTGGAGAAAATCCTTGTTGGAGAAACTCCATGTTGGAGAAACTCCGTGTTGGAGAAACTCCGTGTTGGAGAAACTCCTTGTTGGAGAAACTCCGTGTTGGAGAAACTCCACTGTTGGAGAAACTCCGTGTTGGAAAAACACCGTGTTTGAGAAACTCCTTGTTGGAGGAACTCCGTGTTGGAGAAACTCCGTGTCGGAGAAACTCCATGTTGGAGAAACTCCGTGTTGGAGAAACTCCGTGTCGGGGAAACTCCGTGTTGGAGAAACTCCGTGTTGGAGAAAATCCTTGTTGGAGAAACTCCGTGTATGAGCAACTCCGTGTTGGAGAAACTCTGTGCTGGAGAAACTCCGCGCTGGAGAAACTCTGTGGGAGAAACTCCGTGTTGGAGAAACTCCGTGTTGGAGAAACTCCGTGTTGGAGAAACTCTGTGTCGGAGAAATTCCTTGTTGGAGAAACTCCGTGCTGGAGAAACTCCTTGTTGGAGAAACTTCCGTGTTGGAGAAACTCCGTGTTGGATAAATTTCGTGTAGGAGAAACTCCGTGTTTTAGAAACTCCGTGTGGAGAAACTCCGTGTTGGAGAAACTCCGTGTCAGGAGAAACTCCGTGTCGGAGAAACTCCGTGTTGGAGAAACTCCGTGTTGGAGAAACTCCGTGTTGGAGAAACTCCGTGTTCGAGAAACTCCATGTTGGAGAACCTTCTTGTTGGAGAAACGCCTTGTTGGAGAAAATCCTTGTTGGAGAAACTCCATGTTGGAGAAACTCCGTGCAGGAGAAACTCCGTGTTGTGGAAACTCCATGTTGGGGAAACTCCGTGATGGAGAAACTTCATGTTGTAGAAACTCCGTGTTGAAGAAACTCCGTGTTGGAGAAACTCCGTGTTGGAGAAACTCCGTGTTAGAGAAACTCCATGTTGGAGAAAGTCCGTGTTGGAGAATGTCCGTGTTGGAGAAAGTCAGTGTTGGAGAAACTCCGTGTTGGAGAAACTTGATGTTGTAGAAACTCCGTGTTGGAGAAACTCCATGTTGTAGAAACTCCGTGTTGGAGAAACTCTGTGTTGGAGAAACTCTGTGTTGGAGAAACTCCCTGTTGAAGAAACTCCGTGTTGTAGAAACTCCGTGTTGTAGAAACTCCGTGTTGGAAATAATCCATGTTGGAGAAACTCCATGTTGGAGAAACTCCATGCTGCAGAAAATCCGCGCTGGGGAAACTACGCGCTGGAGAATCTCCGCGCTGGAGAGACTTCGTGTTGGAGAAACTCCGTGTGTGAGAAACTCCGTGTTGGAGAAACTCAGTGTTGGAGAAGCTCCGTGTTGGAGAAACTTCGTATCGGAGAAAGTCCGTGTCGGAGAAACTCCGTGTCGGAGAAACTCCGTGTGAGAAACTTCGTGTTGGCGAAACTCCTTGTTGTAGAAACTCCGTGTTGGAGAAACTTATTGTTAGAGAAACTCCGTGTAGGAGAAACTTCGTGCTGGAGAAACTCTGTGTCGGAGAAACTCTGTGTCGGAGAAACTCTGTGTCGGAGAAACTCCGTGTTGGAGAAACTCCGTGTTGGAGAAACTCCGTGTCGGAGAAACTCCGTGTTGGAGAAACTCCGTGTTAGAGAAACACCATGTTGGAGAATCTGCTTGTTGGAAAAAATCCTTCATTTAGAAACTCCTTGTCGGAGAAACTCCGTGCTGGGGAAACTCCGTGTTGTAGAAACTTCGTGTTGGCGAAACTCCATGTTGTAGAAACTTCGTGTTGGAGAAACTTGTGTTGGAGAAACTTATTGTTAGAGAAACTCCGTGTTGGAGAAACTCTCGTGTCTGGAGAAACTCCGTGTTGGAGAAACTCCGTGTCGGAGAAACTCCGTGTTGGAGGAACTCCGTCGGAGAATCTCCGTGTCGGAGAAACTCCATGTTGGAGAAACTCCGTGTTGGAGAAACTCCGTGTCGGGGAAACTCCGTGTTGGAGAAACTCCGTGTTGGAAAAACTCCGTGTTGGAGAAAATCCTTGTTGGAGGAACTCCGTGCTATAGCAACTCCGTGTTGGAGAAACTCTGTGCTGGAGAAACTCCGCGCTGGAGAAACTCCGTGTGGGAGAAACTCCGTGTTGGAGAAACTCTGTGTTGGAGAAACTCCGTGTTGGAGAAACTCTGTGTCGGAGAAATTCCTTGTTGGAGAAACTCCGTGTTGGAGAAACTCCGTGTTGGAGAAACTCCGTGTTGGATAAAACTCCGTGTAGGAGAAACTCCGTGTTTTAGAAACTCCGTGTTGGAGAAACTCCGTGTTGTAGAAACTCCGTGTTGGAGAAACTCCGTGTTGGAGAAACTCCGTGTTGGAGAAACTCCGTGTTAGAGAAACTCCGTGTTGGAGAAACTCCGTGTTGGAGAAACTCCGTGTTGGAGAAACTCCGTGTTAGAGAAACTCCATGTTGGAGAACCTTCTTGTTGGAGAAACTCCTTGTTGGAGAAAATCCTTGTTGGAGAAACACCATGTTGGAGAAACTCCGTGCTGGAGAAACTCCGTGTTGTGGAAACTCCATGTTGGGGAAACTCCGTGATGGAGAAACTTCATGTTGTAGAAACTCCGTGTTGAGAGAAACTCCGTGTTGGAGAAACTCCGTGTTGGAGAAACTCCGTGTTAGAGAAACTCCATGTTGGAGAAAGTCCGTGTTGGAGAATGTCCGTGTTGGAGAAATCGTGCTGGGAAACTGTGTTGGAGGAAACTCCGTGTTGGAGAAAATCCGTGTCGGAGAAACTCCGTGTTGGAGGAACTCCGTCTTGGAGAATCTCCGTGTCGGAGAAACTCCATGTTGGAGAAACTCCGTGTTGGAGAAACTCCGTGTCGGGGAAACTCCGTGCTGGAGAAACTCCGTGTTGGAGAAACTCCGTGTTGGAGAAGATCCTTGTTGGAGAAACTCCGTGCTATAGCAACTCCGTGTAGGAGAAACTCTGCGCTGGAGAATTTCCGCGCTGGAGAAACTCCGTGTTGGAGAAACTCCGTGTTGGAGAAACTCTGTGTTGGAGAAACTCCGTGTTGGAGAAACACCACGTTAGAGAAACTCCGTGTTGGAGAAAAATCCCTGTTGTAGAAACTTCATTTTAGAAAAACACCATGTCTTAGAAACTCCCTGTTTAATAAACTCCCTGTTGGAGAAATTTCATGTTGGAGAAACTCCCTGTTGGAAACATCTTTGTTGGAGAAACTCCCTGTTGCAGAAACTCCGTGTTGGAGAAACTCCGTGTTGGAGATACTACGTGTTGGAGAAACTGCGTGTTGGAGAAACTCCGTGTTCGAGAATCTCCGTGTTGTAGTAACTCCGTGTTGTAGAAACTCCGTGTTGGAGAAACTCCGTGTTGGAGAAACTCGTGTGGAGAAAATCCGTGTTGGAGAAACTCCGTGTTGGAGAAACTTTATGTTGTTGAAACTCCGTGTTGGAGAAACTCCATGTTGTAGAAACTCCGTGTAGGAGAAACTCCGTGTTTTAGAAACTCCGTGTCGGAGAAACTCCGTGTTGTAGTAACTCTGTGTCAGAGAAACTCCGTGTCGGAGAAACTCCGTGTTGCAGAAACTCCGTGTTAGAGAAACTCCATGTTGGAGAACCTTCTTGTTGGAGAAACTCCTTGTTGGAGAAAATCCTTGTTGGAGAAACTCCATGTTGGAGAAACTCCGTGTTGGAGAAACTTCTGGAAATCGTTGGAGAAACTCCGTGTGGAGAAACTCCGTGCTGAGAAACTCCGTGTTGGAGAAACTCCGTGTGAGAAACTCCGTGTTGGAGAAACTCCATGTTGTGAGAAACTCCTTGTTGGAGAAACTCCGTGTTGGAGAAACTCCTTGTTGGAGAAACTCCGTGTTGGAGAAACTCCGTGCTGGAGAAACTCTCGTGTTGGAGAAACTCCGTGTCGGAGAAACTCCATGTTGGAGAAACTCCGTGTCGGAGAAACTCCGTGTCTGGAGAAACTCCGTGTTGGAGAAACTCCGTGTCGGAGAAACTCCGTGTTGGAGAAACTCCGTGTTGGAGAAACTCCGTGTCGGAGAAACTCCGTGTCGGAGAAACTCCGTGTTGGAGAAACTCCGTGTTGGAGAAAATCCGTGTTGAAGAAACTCCGTGTTGGAGAAACTCCGTGCTGGAACTCGTGTTGGAGAAACTCCGTGCTGGAGAAACTCGCGTTGGAGAAACTCCGTGTTGGAGAAACTCCGTGTTGGAGAAACTCCGTGTTGGAGAAACTCCGTGTTGGAGAAACTCCGTGTCGGAGAAACTCCGTGTTGGAGAAACTCCGTGTCTGGAGAAACTCCTTGTTGGAGAAACTCCGTGTTGGAGAAACTCCGTGTCTGGAGAAACTCCGTGTTGGAAAAACTCCGTGTTGGAGAAACTCCGTGTTGGGGAAACTCCGTGTTGGAGAAACTCCGTGCTGGAGAAACTCCGTGTTGGAGAAACTCCGTGTTGGAGAAACTCCGTGTTGGAGAAACTCCGTGTTGGAGAAACTCCGTGTCGGAGAAACTCCGTGTTGGAGAAACTCCGTGTTGGAGAAACTTCGTGTTGGAGAAACATCCTTGTTGGAGAAACTCCGTGTTGGAGAAACTTTATGTTGGAGAAACTCCGTGTTGGAGAAACTCCGTGTTGTAGAAACTCCGTGTTGGAGAAACTCTGTGTTGGAGAAACTCCGTGTTGGAGAAACTCCGTGTTGGAGAAACTCCGTGTTGGAGAAACTCCGTGTTGGAGAAACTCCGTGTTGGAGAAACATCCGTGTATGAGAAACTCCGTGTTGGAGAAACTCCTGTTGGAGAAACTCCGTGTTGGAGAAACTCCATGTTGTAGAAACTCCGTGTTGGAGAAACTCCGTGTTGGAGAAACTTCGTGTTGGAGAAACTCTGTGTCGGAGAAATCTTGTTGGAGAAACTCCGTGTTGGAGAAACTCCGTGTTGGAGAAACTCCGTGTTGGAGAAACTCCGTGTTGGAGAAACTCCGTGTTGGAGAAACTCCGTGTTGGAGAATCTCCGTGTTGGAGAAACTCCGTGTTGTAGAAACTCCGTGTTGGAGAAACTCCGTGTTGGAGAAACTCCTGTTGGAGAAAATCCGTGTTGGAGAAACTCCGTGTTGGAGAAACTTCGTGTTGGAGAAACTCCGTGTTGGAGAAACTCCATGTTGGAGAAACTCCGTGTTGGAGAAACTCCTGTTGTAGAAACTCCGTGTTGGAGAAACTCCGTGTTGGAGAAACTCCGTGTTGGAGAAACTCCGATGTCGAGAAACTCCGTGTTGGAGAAACTCCGTGTTGGAGGAACTCCGTGTTGGAGAAACTCCGTGTCGGAGAAACTCCGTGTTGGAGAAACTCCGTGTTGGAGAAACTCCATGTTGGAGAAACTCCGTGTTGGAGAAACTCCGTGTTGGAGAAACTCCGTGCTGGAGAAACTCCTTGTTGGAGAAACTCCGTGTTGGAGAAACTCTGTGTTGGAGAAACTCCGTGTTGGAGAAACTCCGTGTTGGAGAAACTCCGTGTTGGAGAAACTCCGTGTTGGAGAAACTCCGTGTTGGAGAAACTCCGTGTTGGAGAAACTCCGTGTTGGAGAAACTCCGTGCTGGAGAAACTCCGTGTTGGAGAAACTCCGTGTTGGAGAAACTCCGTGTTGGAGAAACTCCGTGTTGGAGAAACTCCGTGTAGGAGAAACTCCGTGTTGGAGAAACTCCGTGTTGGAGAAACTCCGTGTTGGAGAAACTCCGTGTCGGAGAAACTCCGTGTCGGAGAAACTCCGTGTTGGAGAAACTCCGTGTTGGAGAAACTCCGTGTTGGAGAAA